>LAPY01000774.1:121637-141241 GCA_000970635.1 Eragrostis tef
GCCCCTATGTGTAAAAAGGTTTTGTAATTAGACTTTATTTAATACTTTTAAATGGTAATATTCCTCCGGCTAAAATTTTAGCCATTTTAGCCAGGAAAACTCAACCACCCACTCATACATAGTGCAATTGATTCATTGATGTAACATCTTTGCATATCTACTGTTTCTTTCCTTCCCACTACTACTGCAATCAATCGAACAGCTCACCAGTCTCAACACGGAATTATATCAACACACAAAATTACTACACCCTCCTTTCTTATCTTATAACAACAAAATACAAAGGGAGGTAGTAGTGCTAATGCACAATTGCATGCACGCATGCATGGATCGATGGTCCTGCCTAGTAACATACCGTTTATACTACATAATAATCTCTCCCAAAATACATAGCAAAAAGAGAACTGTTGTTTTCAAAAAAAAAAAAGGAGACAACTGCTGCACAATTTGGTTTGCGCTCCTAACTCCCTATCCTCCCTACTCATAACTAGGATGGATTTAATCAGCGATCTGGCAGCTGATGGCCATCGTCGATCACTATGCTGGGCAGCTCCTCAGGGCCCACCGAGCTGTTCGGCGCCATAGGCTCACCAACATTCTCCGCGCTCTCGTGCCGGACCGGGCGGAGGAGCAGCCCCTGCAGCCGCACCAGGTAGCTCTGCCCTGCGGGCTGCGACCTCACATACCTCGTCGCTGAAGTTGCCATTGTTACGTCATTGGCAGATGGGTGGTCCAGCTCACCAGTCGGACGGAGACTGTTGAGCGCGCTCAGGTCCAGATTGGGGAAGACGGAGCACCGGCACCGAGGGCACTTGACATTCAGCCGGAGCCATTGGTCGATGCACTCCACATGGAAATTATGCGCACAGGGCAGCCCACGGACCTGCATCGACAGAAACTATCAAATCGATTCATGTTCACTTAATTTGAGTTTATAATCACCGATCCACAAGGTGAGTGTTGTGCGGCACCTCGTTGCCAACATGAAATTCTTCAAGGCAGATAGGGCATTCACTGCAGTCAGTCGGAACAGCTTTCAGCCTGAATTTCGGGAGTTCTTGAATCAGTGCCTCAACTGCTTCTCTCTGCACAAAAAAGGACCACTCAAAACTGAACAGTGTACACGTAATCTATTTGAGGCAAAACTGTTTGTGCCACAATGCTACTTTGGAAAGATGAAGAAATCCGTACTCAATCCCTCCCTCTGCTTCCCAAACAGTTTTAGTACTACTGAAAAATGTTAAAGTTCTATCAATACTAGTTTACATGCCCCTGCGTTGCTACGGATTTATTATAAATATCTTTTATTACAAAACTATAAACCATCAATTGTAGTTTTAATTTCAAATTTACAATGAAATTAATTCTCACACTGTGTATTTACTTGTCTATGAAAGTTTCCCCTATCATTTGTAGCATTTTGTGTCATTACGCAACACCCTCATGTAAAATAGAGTCCAACAGGAGCTCTAGAAGACAAATGACCCTAAGATTTCCAAGCCCTTTAGGAACAAAAGATTTCCAAAGGATTACCAGGATAGCCAATTTTTTTGTTAAAGAGCAAGTCTTATGGAAGAATGGTTAAAAAGGAAGAAGGAGGCAGTAACAGATTTGGGCGTTTGGAATGAATAACATAGAACCATAGGAATGAAAAACTACAAAGCCTACTAAATAAAAAAAGCTAGCACAAAATTTTTATTCACATTCGAAGTCCACAGATGGGCCGGGAACAGGCCCAACAATACTCTGCCTAGTTCATTCGTCCTTGTTTTTTAGAATATTAAATAAAAAAGAAAAGCTCCCCTCAAAAAAAAGCAAAAAAATGGTTTTGTTCTTATCCCATCGTATCGTTCATCTTCCTCTCTTCTCGCTGCCTCTTTCCCGATCTCTCCGACGCCTTTTCAGCGGAGGCCAGACACGTCCTCCGCCACCGATTCATCTTCTCCCTGGATGTTGCACAGAAGACTATCGCATTCCCTACGACTGCGGCTTTGCTCCTCTTCATGCTTCAGCGCGAACTGAATCCGTCCGTGGCGCTTGCAGTACTGCCTGAAACGGACACTCGAATCAAGTTCGATGGGGCAGGCGGACTGCTCCGGGCAGCAAGAATCTTCATCCTACGCATTTCCCTCGTCCATCCGCCCGCCCATGGCTCCAAGACCGGGTCCTTGAGGCTGGGGTAGGCGCTCCAGACGTGCGCCCGCCAGAATCTTGGGCACCGCCTCTACCTCCGCGGAAAATCACATGGTCGTGCTCGTGCGCGCTGCGAGACAGCGTCGTGACCAGGAAGCGGACGCGAGCTCGCGGCTGGAAAGCAGCAGAGGAGGAGGACGTGAGAGCGCGGCTTGGAGGTGGACGCGGGCGCGGGATCAGCTGGGAGGCGGCGGCGGAGCGAGACGCTGATTTTTTAAGGCCAGTCTCAATGCATGGTTTCATCTCACATTTTTCAAGAGTGCCACATCAGCTCCAAAGGTTTGGTTTGATGAATGAAATAGTCTCTTTCTCACGGTTTCACAGAGAAGTCATTTACATTCAATTGTTGTGTTAAGATTGGTTGAAACATGTTGGGATGAAACATTGGACTCTCAATGGTGGTTTCAATAGAGTTTCATGCATGTGAAACAGTGCCAAATGAGTTTCATCCTAATGAAAGTCATTTGTGCTATTTCATCTTAAATGCTCTGCCATGTTGTCATCTTTTTTGCTGATGTGTCGTCTCATTTAATGTGGATAAAATCCCCATTGAGACTGGCCTAATGCTTGTGGGCTACCCCAGGGATTCGGTGGTTCGCTGGGTTGATGGTGGCCCACCTGTCGGCGCACGGTTTTGGTGGAGGCGTCGACGACGGACCGGACACCACCAACTGCTGTTTTTAAGTGTAGTAAAGATGACAGAATGGACCTGGAGCACTTCTTGTTGTCTCTCAGCCCAATGACATGTTGCTCTTTTTTCTCCATACAAAAAAATAAATAATGTTTATTGGCCCTGTTCGGCTGCTCAAAACAGCCAGCTGCGGCTGATGGCTGGAGCTGTTTTTGTCTCACATTGCTATAGTACGAACAGCCAGAGGACAGTGGTATAGACCAGCCGAACAGGGCCATTGCTAACAAGTAACAAAGATGCAGAATTTCCTTAGCTAGACCAATTCGATCAGAAAACCAACAAGCTGCACCACAGTCGAACCTACAGCTAAATATTTACATAAATACTTTTGGCCACACATTAAAAGCTCATGCAAGATTTTTTCCCCAAGAAACTCACCTGAGCGGCAGTTAAATAAAGGCCTGGATGATATGCAGTATCTTGGCCTATCCCTCTCATTTCCAGGCCAACGGCCTCAAATGCCCAGTCAGGAACACGAATCATATCAACCAAAACCTGAACAGATGAATAGCATATTAGAGATATGACATGAAGAGCATTTGTATTAAATATGAAGGAACCAGGCCCAAATATTTATACCTGTACGGGTGTGGGTAAATATGCACTAAGCCCCTTATACAATGGGGAACAGAAAAAAGGTACATATACATCTAAAACGATATATCATAACATCAAAAATAACATACATTGCTCACGTATAGATCGGAAAACATAGGAAACATGTACATTCCACCAAAATATACCATCCTGAATAAAACCCAGAAGAGAAGGCAGTTCAGATTATGTAGAAAAGCAAGTTTACACTTACGTGCAGCCTTCCGATATTTGATTTGTGCATTCAGATACTTGTAAAGGAAATATACATGTGTTTCAAGTAGCTACCTTTGTACAAATATGAGCTTCAAGTATGATTTGTGCAAATAAAATATCATTGGGGGCATATATGCTAAACAAAACATATACATCGAGAGTGTCCACAAACTATTTGATAATTTTAAAATGCTCGCACCAACAACTAATTTTCCTTTTTGTAACCGGATGCATTGAATGGAGAGCAGTGGGAGAGAGGCAGGGGATCTGCACAGTCTGCACGTGCACACCCGAATACCATGAAGCTAGTATCATGTTTAGATGTGGTTTACGTATAAATTAGGAGAATCATTGGTATGCATACTTATAATGGGATTCCTTTTGAGTCATGCACACCTATGAAAATTTTTTCATATCCACCACAGATGGAAAGGCCATTAAAGAAAACAAAGGAAGGCATTACCCCATATTCAGAGACTGGAATTCCCTGTTGTGCCCTCAGTTGAAGTGCATGCCTTCGGCTGAGCCACTACACACAAAAAGAGAGCATAAATTATCTATGAACAGCATCTGCTCAAGCAATACTTAGAATAATCAAAGCCATAATAAAACAATAAGTCAATGATGCTATGGCTCATTCCTACAAGTACAATCTTCATTAAAACCGCAGGAACATAAGCTTTTACTACTGTACCATATTCCACGTGAAGAGTGGAATATATAGCAAAAACTGAAAAGGCGCATGCAGTACAGCTTCGCAGGAGTTATTGTTATCAGTTGATATACATGTATTTACCTAGGGGCACATACGTGGATATGGGTTAGAAGACATATATTCTTCAAGCTTAGTACGCTGTAACACACACTCTTAAAAGTGTTGTGTTACCAGACGAGAGCATCAGGAGCATTCGATGAAATTGCATTCATGCTCTTATCACAAAGTTCAGAGTTCAGACAAGTGCTACTATGTCCAGTAGTATAGAGCCATCAGTTCCCCATAAACAAAAACACCAATAACGAAGAACTAAAAAAAAACTTCATGCCTTAAGTACATCAACATTATCCTAGTTGATGCACAGCAGCAGGTACGGACACGTCATGGCTAAACTATAATCGTCTACATTCTACACACACTGACAAGTACAGTACAAGTAGATGAAAAAAATAGCAGTAAATGCAACTGTGATGGCCAGCAGGAACAACCCAACTCATAGCATCAGCAGACTAAATAAACTAGTGTCATCTAGGTCCTGTAGGAAGAACATAGGCAATGTCACAGTGGGATAAGCAGACAGATCAAAATGTACATAATATAATGACTTTATAGCAGTACCTTTCCAACAGCCACACATGCAATACATGCAAGCCCACAGTAACTGAAAAGCAGCCATATCAGGAAGCCCCATTTTTGTCCTTCCTCAGGCAACTAGAGAAAAAAGCATTTGGTTTCAATTTCCGTGGTAAGAAAAAGCGGTGCACTCATAGAGAATAAGAAGACTCACGCAGCCTCTGGCAGTGCTAAACCACAACGTTCCTATCACAGTCCAAACCCAAAGAAATGGGTAGAGAAGTAGTACAAGAACTGAGAGGACAACTATTCTCCCACAAAAACGAGCGCATCTCTGTTGCCATCCGAGGTCCCTACAATTTGCCACAAAAAGATTAGTACAAGAATTGACTGACACACATTCTTTTATTCAAGAATTAACTGACACACTTATTAGTTCAGCTAGTCAAAAACAATTAGATCAGATTGACTCAGATGAATTGAGCAAATTAAAGGAGCCGAGTGAGAGTGGGATCGAAGTACTCACAATCCCATTCCTGCCGCCAGACCGTTATCAAGAAACATGAGCAGACGGAAGATGAAGACGGCGGTGTAGTCCACCTGCGGTGGGCAGTGGAAGCGGATCGATCGTCAAAAGACACAAACTTACCGATCCTTTTAGTAGGAGGTCAAAGGGGAAAAGAGAAGGAAAATCTAACCACTATCCAGATGTGGAGCGGGTGGGCGCAGAGGCGATACCTCTTCCAGTTGATGGACACGATGATTCTAAGCAGGACAGGGGTCAAGGAATAATTGTTTTTATTTAGCAACAAAAGAAAAGGAATTGGCATATCAGGGGATAAATTAGGAGAAAGGATACACGCTGGTGGCGAGCATGGAGAGGAAGAAGCCATCGTACCTGCAATAAAATCCATCCAAAGGCAGCTAAGCAAGTAGCCTGCATCCAAAGCGTATGCCAGTGATTTGATCCCCAAATAGGGAAGGAAGGAAGGGACGCACCACTTGAAATCGACGCCCCGTATCGCCATGGTCTTCTATTTCTTAAATTTCCTTCCTCTTAGATCCAGCGATGCTTCTGCGCATCATCCGAGCTCCTTGACGCCGCCGCCCGCCGCAGCGCGAGCATCTCGTCTCACTTCCAGCCCACGGGACGACGGAAGGGAACCGGAATGGGGCAGGTTGGGGAGCGAACTCACTCGTCAGTCACTGACTAAAGGACCCCACATACGGGCTCAACCGAGTGTTGTTAATCTGGAATTAATCTCCTTTTGTGATGATTTGGATCTGAAGTGTGTTTGGTTGGACTAAACAAATACAAACTCAAAAGGAATACAACTATAATAATAAAACGGTACCTATCTAATATATTTCAAAACTAAACTTTGAAGGATCCTTCAAACAAAAGAGAAAGGGCAATTGCATGATCATGCCTATAAATTTATTTCTATTTTATTAGCTTTGTGTCGTTGTTTATTTTTTTCATCCAAGCTATTGTATCGTTGCTTCTATTTTTGTTTCGCCATCAAAATAGAGGTAATTGTGAAATTGATTGTCGCAAATAAGACTCGTCCTTTAACAAAGCTAAAAAAAAGTAATTTCAAGGTACAAAATAAAAGTATTCATGCAATTATCTCAAAGAAAAAGTTTGATCATGCCGCATTAAACTTTTGTCATGCTACAAATTTTTAAGTGATTCTTTGGCATTTTATCACAACTGTTGCTTGCCAATTTCACTTACAATTTTTGCCAAAACTTTTGGCTAAAAATTTGTTCGTTTTTGTTTCCCACATAATCACAAACCAGACAGAACATTTTAGAACAATTTTTTTTAGGAAAAACATCTTAGAACAAGACAATTTGAGCATGTTTTGTTCTCTTGTATGTTAGGCTTACATCATCGTATTGTTTTCGGTTGGCTGGTTTGTTTTGGGCCAGATTAACATTGCTCAGTGCGGAACGTCCTTTCTCAAAACTTTACCATTCAGTGCGAGTGCTCTGCTCCTCCCTTGGTCCTCTCCTCCCAACGACAGAGAGTGTGTGTGGTGGTGGCAGTGGCAGCACTCCCCTTCCCTTCTTCCCTTCTCCGGAGCTGGCGAATCCCCCACCCTTGCCTCCTCCTTCACCTTGGAAGGGGCGGGTTGGGTTGGGTTGGGTAGGGTTTGGCGTTCTTCCCTTCCCGGTACCACGGTTCGAATCCAATCCAATCCGCCATGGCTGATCCCGAGGAGCTCGGCCGGAGGCTCAATGCGGTCGGCGTCTCGGACTCCCCCACCGCCCTGGAGACCAGCAACAGCAACCTCTTCCAGGTGATGCGCGCAGTGGAGGACGCCGAAGCTACCATCCGCCAGCAGGTACCGTCTCTCTTTTCTTGTCTGTATGCATGTGGTGGATTATCCGGATGGATGAACATGACATTGCTTGATTGCGATGCCTCTTATCTTCTCTTCTGTTCAGCTGGAGGAGAACAGCCGGTTGAAGGACGAGCTCATGCTCAAGACGCAGGAGCTCCACAGAATTGTAAGCTCCCCGAGCCCGATCCACTTTCTTCTGCCCTCCTGCTCTCCTCTCACTCCCATTCCTACTGCAACAAAGGACTGTGCGCCAGATCCCAACTCATCCCTGCCTCGCAACTTGGCTTGGCTGCCACAACACTCGACAATGATTAATCTTGGCATCGTGCTGTTCATAGCCTAGGATGCTTGGTGATTCCTCTTTCTAAAAATGGATTCTCCTCTCCCTAACAAAAAGAAAGAAAGTAAAGGATTCGTTGTAGTTAATCAATTCACAACGGCTGCTCCATTTGCATTATCGTGTCATATGACTATAGCCTTGACCTGTCATTCAATATCTATGTGTTGCCAGAGGTCAGAAGCTACAAACCCAACTTCATTTCTTGACATCGATCAGGATCGCAATCTTGAGACCCACATAAACACCTTCTCAAGTGCCCCGCTTGGGAATAAGGATGAGGCCTCAAAATGGTTCACCACTGCTTGTTCACCACCAGTTGCACAGAGCGCTCTTTCTAGTCATCAGAATGGAGTTGGCGAGCCCATGTTTCAGGATGCCATGAAGCACAAGTACCTCGAGACCAGCCAGGCTAATGGAATCCCCCGGAAATTCTCAGGGGACCAGAGTGCTTCTGAGAGCGCTGTCCCATCCCAGCTATCTACTCCATCATCTCGTTCCCTCTCACCATCTAGGTACATCCACAATCCAAAGTCTCCTAATAGGGAAAAATCTTTACCATGGACAAAATTACGGTTTTAAAAACGAATGCCTTTCCATGTAGACATCGCAAAGAGGGAGACTATGATTCTAGGTTCAACCTAGCTGCACGAGGTTTATTACCCGCTTCAGAACTGAACTCAAACATAATCTTGAAGCAGGTAATTTCTGGTACCTGCTTTGTCTTGACATGGCATGCTTGTAATTTGCTATTCTTCATTAAGCTATTTCCTTTCACAGGATCTTCTTGCTAAGGTTAAAGAACATGAGGAGGAGATTGCACAGTTGAGAAGGCATCTCGCTGACTACTCAGTCAAAGTGACTACACACATGACAAATCTTTTGTTGTTTTTATTTCCTATTCATTATTTAATATTTGATCCACCTGTTTTCATAGGAAGCTCAAATACTTAATGAGAAACATGTCTTGGAAAAACGCATTGCATACATGCGTATGGTACGTATTTTATCTTATGAAGCAAGAACTACTTTCTTGGAGTGTGGAAGTATACGTTTTAATGGTTCATTTGGTCCAGGCATTTGATCAGCAGCAACAAGATTTGGTTGATGCTGCATCGAAAGCTTTGTCCTATAGACAAGACATTATTGAAGAAAACATCCGTCTGACATATGCATTACAGGTAACTCAATCTTTTGTTGCTCAGAGAGCCATTGACTCACTGTATCCAGACATACTTGCTGTTACCTTGGGTATATGCGCAATGAATTCGCACATCGTATCTGCTCGCTATATATCTGTAGTCCGTAGTAAACTGCAGCATCTACAGTATTGCATAAATGACCTTTCTGATGTACGAAACATACAATATATGTTCAGAGTTCTCTTCATGATTAATTAATATCTGGCAAACATCATCTTCATTATGTGTGGATCTTAGTCATTTGATATTTTTTAGGCTCTTTATCATTTTTTTAGATGAGCTAATTGTCTATGATGCAACTAATCCTATTTATCTTCTTCGATATTTCATTATCTATATTTGATACAGTTAAATAAAGAGCGCTAAATCCTAATTTACTCCGCAGGCAGCACACCAAGAGCGATCAACATTTGTATCGTCATTATTGCCCCTTCTATCAGAATATAACCTGCAACCTTCAGTTCTTGATGCTCAATCCATTGTTAGCAATCTAAAGGTTTGTACAATTGTCTCATATGATTGCCCGGTTGCAGATATAAGACATGATCAAGATTGAAGTTATTCCTTTCCGTTCTGGAAATAATCAAGAACAAAAGAAGACAAGTTCTATGATTCTTTCTATTCCTTGCTATGTCGAAATGGACCACGTTATGAACCTTCCATTTTGTTTTTGTAGGTTTTGTTTAAGCATTTACAAGAGAAGCTTATTATTACTGAGGTGAGTCACATCGGTCCCTCTTCATAGTATTTGCATTGGGAAAGATCTACTACATACCTGCAGCCTAGCCTGTAGTGAGTTTGTTATGCCAGCTACATATCACTGAGTAACTTGTATGTTGCAGGAGAAATTGAAGGAATCACAGTACCAGATTACTCCATGGCGTGCTGAATCTTCAAACAATACAAGTGCTGCTGAACAGTCGCCTTCTCATCCTCCTGGAAATGCGTTGGTTTCTTCTGTACGGCTCTACTTTTTCTTATTTACTATTCAATGCATGCACAACTGCATATTCTAACTTTATCACATTTTCCAGATGAAAGCCAACCTTGACATTGTTCCCCAGCAAGCATATTCTCACATACAGTCCCCAGTTTCTTCTCCTGTTCGAGCCCGACGTGATTGGGATCTATTAGGGACTGAAAATCGTCAGGTCATCCCAAGTGAAGTTGCTGCAACAAGTTCAGAGCATGATAACGTTGGAAAGACCTCTCCTTCAACTAGGTTGCCATTGGTTATTTTAAGAATTCAATTGGATTTCAGTTTATAACTTTGTATCAATCTAGACTGAGTAAAAGTGTTGCATTTGTGAGACAAATCTATCAATAGAACAATAAAAGTATATCAGTTCTGAAGATGACATTTCTAAAGGCAAATTTGGTAACATAATTTGATAGAGTTAACCTTGGTAGTTTTAACCATATTAATGGTAATCCTTTGAACAAAAAGAAATCTGCTGTAGGCTTTGGAGTTTGCTTAAGCCCTGCTGTAGAATTTTCATTGGATGTTTCTCACTTTGCTTTGAATGCTCTGCAGCAACCAAAATATGAAGGATGCTGTGCCTCAAGGAACTGAACATGATCCCCGCGCTGTCCGATTTAACTTTGAATCGAAGGATCAAAACCCATCATTCAAGGACCTGATTAGGGGTGATGCTTCAGAAAATCCGGATGGAGCTGAGTCTCAAATTCCACAAGAATCTTCTACACAATGGGCTTCTGGAGGCTCACCTAATTTGGTGTCTGGCCTGGATGATGCAAATCCACAATACCCTTACCTTCCTACCGTCCTTGAGGAGCCTAGTTCTTCCTTTTCTGAAGGTGTTACATTTAATATTTATGCAACCTCCTTCCATTTTACCTTAGTTCTGAGGGTAAACACCATTTTTCATGAATGAGCAGTTGCAGAGGACGATCCTTTGCCAGCCATCGAAGGACTGCGAATCACAGGTGAAGCTTTCCCTGGTAGAGAACTTCAGGCAAGTGGTTACTCCATCAATGGGACCACAAGTTGTAATTTCGAGGTACGTTTTAATTCCATTTCCATCCACAGACTGAATATCCGTCAAATTCATCTGTATTGACTACTTTCCCAATATTGCATCATTCCAATCTCCGTTTTACGTTTCCTTTTGTGCCTACAGTGGGTACGCCATTTGGATGATGGATCAGTAAATTTCATAGAAGGTACTTACTTTTTACTTGAGCTGCAGTAAAGTGGTGCAATGCTCAAGGCCTTTTTTTTCCTGTTTAATTTTACCTATAACATCATAAGGTTGGAATTAACATTGTTGCACACTGGTGTAGGCGCAAGGCAGCCCACATATTTAGTAACTGCTGATGATGTGGACTCTGTACTGGCAATCGAAGTACAACCACTGGATGACAGAAAACGGAAGGTTCTCACATCAGGCACCAACCATCTTATATTTGCATTGTATGCGTTTGCATGTCTTGGGTTTTGGGCTTTCAATAGTTTTGCTTTTCATTTACCTCGTATATATTAAATGAAGGACACTTGACTGAAGTGATTTTGCCTGCGCATCTTAACTTCTACTGTTCTATAATACTTTAAAAAGTAAATGAGAAACCCTTTGCCCATTTGATCAAGGTCTGAGGCCTAGTGTAATTTGCAGTTGTAAGCAAGTTTTGTTCATTTATAGAAAGAACAAAGTAAGCAAGACTCATTACACACAGATGTCCATTTGGTCAGCACTCATATTTGGCGCTCATCAGTAGACTACTGGGGTGCTAGACATAATTTTTGGGTTGAAAGTCGTCTTTTTTCTATTTGGATTTTTGCGAGCAGGCATTTACATGAGATTAGTTGAGCAGGCTAGCCTTAGTTGTCGTGGGCCATTATTTTCCAGTTGGATGCTGAAAACATTTGATTTTGTCTAAAACCATCACCTTTTTCTTTTGGTAGGGGGAGATTGTGAAGGTTTATGCTAACGAGCAAAGAAAAATTACATGTGGTGAGTCTTCTGAGATGGTTTGTTCGCAGGGGACTAGAACTTACTTGTACCATCCGCATTTTGTTTAAAAAGTTTCTGAGATCCATTATTCTTTGTTGAGCAGAAGGGGGATGTTTTTAATTGTGTCCTTTTTTGCTACATATAACTTGAACAATTTATGTTTGTGCAGATCCTGAAACAAAAGAGCTAATCAAGAAAATTCTTTCAATTGGCCATGTGTCATACGAAGTTCTGTTACCTGTATGTTCTTGCTTCTTCTCTAATGATGTGCCAAAAATATTCCTGCTATGGTATCATGTAATCACTGAAACATTAAATTTGCAGGTAAGATTTTTAGATATGTGGGAACCAGCTGTACTGGCAATAAAGCGGGAAGGTTACAGCATCAAGTGTAATGGACAGCGCGGTGTTGTCATTACAGAGAAATTCCAGCAAGCCACGGCTGTATGTTTCCCCTAAATTATTGTCCTTGAAATTATTCTGTTCGCGGCTATCGTTTAAATTTGGCAAGCAATGTTTTTATAAATGTTTGAGTTAGCTGCATAGAATTAATCTTAGTAAAAAAGTTCAAAGTTAGATCATTCATTGTAAATGGAGTAGGTTGGCAAAAATATATTATAATGAGAAAGTGGTCTAAGGGCCTGTTTGCCTCATGACCAACGGTAGCCACACCAGAAGTGCGGCTCTTGGCGTCTAAAATGAACTACGGTCCTGTTGAGCGGTTACGGCATGCCGCAAGTCTGGTAACGAACCAAGCAGCAGCCAGAAAAAATGTGGTAAGCCAAACTTGTGGCGTGGCAACCTGTGGATACAATCCAAACAGACCCTAAGATACATAATGAAGACCTCAAACAATAGAAGTTACACTTTTTATGACTGGAAGTAGTATGTGTTAGTTTTCCATCATATGGCTTAATAATTCAGGTTGAGGGTTCTCTAAACTTATTTCTTTTGGTCATTGCTTTTTAAACATGTCTAACGATTTACATCTAATCGTGCACAACTTTTCCAGATCAATATCCCATTTGGGCGTCCTACTGAATTTTCAATCATCTCTTCTGATGGTGCTGAGTTCAATCTAAAGCCTGCAGAAAATGCCCCGTGAGTTTCGTGATAAATCATTATTAAACACAATAGTGATATACTGCAATCTTCAGTTGTTGCCTAGCGGTACATCATGTTAAATTCTTGTGGTTCCTACATCTAATCATAAAAGCTTTATTTGCACTGTATCAGATACTGTTGAAAACATATTAAATTTGATATATTATTTTTCCTGTTCACAACTCTTCTCTTTCTTTTTGTGTGCCCCCTCCCTCTCTTTTCTAATTGAAAAGAACTACAAGGAACCCCCAAAGTTTTGTTTAATAATAATAAAGAACCAACCAGCATTCTCCAGGACTGCATCCAATGCCATTTTAGTTTTTACCTCTCTTCTTTTTATGGAAAGTTTTTGTCTGTTGTGGTAGTTGTTTTATATTGATGGCCTAGCCGCTACTGAAAATCATATATAGCACAGTTTCTAACTGCTGTGATGTCAATTTGAAAATTTTCCAGATCACGGGATACCATTGTCCTAATATTAAGGCTGTTCAGGATGAAGGTACCGGCTCACTATCTCATTGGATTTCAGGCATAAAATGTTCACTTGGCCCTAATGACATTGTCTAGCTTTTGATTTGTGTCTGCTATGCAAGTGTTGTCTCAAAGTTAGTCATGGACCGTAGGATTCAATTATGGTGTGTCAAAGTTTGTTCAAGTGGGTATAGGAAACCATGAAGCTGGATGGTAGCCATCGGTTCCAAATTTACCATTGAGTGCTGTGCAGCCTGTGCTAATTTAGTGCGGTCCCGTTTCCTCATAGTCAATGGTATTGTTTAAAATTGCTACCACATCCATGGTTTGCTTGTATGATTCAATCGGTCACATTCTCTTGTGATGAGATATGCGTGCCTTGATGGTTTCCCACTTTTCAGCACAACCAAGTAGTTGACTAGGGTTGGTTGATTCCCCTTGAAACAAGAAAAGCCCGAAGTGGTTACTTAGGAGACCAGACTTCTCTTCAAGGATCATCCTAGCGGAGGTTTCGTTCCAAACAATATATGTGTGATGCATTTTGGCTCTAGATTGAGAAGCTCTTCGGCTCAATCTTGAACCTATATATTTTAAAAGCTCTTTCAAAAGAAGTAAAACGTTTTTTATTGGTGCATCGTGAAAGTGAAAAAGGGTTCCATTATTGCAGGCTGTCGAGAAGAGTAAAGGAAGGAGAAAGGGCATCTTCTTCAAGTAGATTTATATGGATTAGATAGTATAGATTGCGTATTTGTCATTAGTCAACTTATTTTTCTTGTATGTAGAATGAAACGATTGTCTGCACTATATAAATATTCGATTGACTTGATAACCAATAGTAGCCAATTTTGTTGTAAAAAGAGAAGCGATGAGAGAACAATTGTTCCTGCTTTTGTAAGTCCAGTTTTTTAGATGTTTGTAAGTGCAGTTTATTCCTGCTGTCCATGTGTACCTGTCTCGTTTCGTTTAAATGCTGGATTGTGATTTGAGGAAAGAATACACATATCTGCTTTTGAAATAGCTTGAGCCTTGGTGTCGTCCAGAATGGATGCAATCAAACCAAATCTTAGTACACATATTTTATTCCTCATAATTTCCACCCCTTTTTGAAAAAAAAATTAAGAGTTGGAATGTAAAATGTACTATCCGGTTTCCTCTCTTCAAATTGCTGACCTGGTATCCGCCCCTCTAATGTTCAACATGTCTTTCAAATTAGAAATGCATCCAGGAAGCAAGAACATAAGTGCCTTTGTATCTTCTTTTTTTTTTAAAAAAAAAAATTGCTGAGGCAAGCTAAAACGATGGGCACATGACAATGGCTGTTGTAAGTACTAGAAGCCAATCTCCATCTTCGTGAATCCTCGTCAACGTTTGTGGGCAATCCAGCCGAATCTTAACGGGCGTGTTTGGCATGGCTCTGAGAACTCTTGGAGCTTCTTCATTTTTTTTTTTTTGGGCGGAGATGAAAACACTTGGAGCTGGAAGGAGGGCTGGTGTGGGGCTGAGTCAGGCGTCCAAACTCGGCTTGGTGGAGGTCTAGTTCATTTTTGTGAAGCACCTTAAAACCAACTCTAAGAAGCCCCTCGACACACGACTGAAAAGGAGCTGGGCCCCGACGCGCGAGTGACGACGAACCGGACCTCGATGCGGCTCCACCTCGCACCGCTTCCTCCTTCCAGCCCAATCTTATTATTTAAAAATATTAAATAAAATTTAAATGACAAAGCTTTTTTCAGATAGAGGCAAATTTACGAGATGAATCTAATGAACTTAATTAATATATGTTTTGCTAATACTTTTAATTGACAAGATTCTGCTCCGTTAAGTTATTTATCTGGACTCATCACAGGACGTCAGCTGTTGCTCCGTCATTTCTCTGCCAAGATTTGCTTTTTTTTTTCTTTTCCTATGATTCCCAGTTCATCTGCCAAGATTCCGCACCGTTTTTTTATCTGAAAAACTAAAACACTGTACATTTGGGAATTAGCACAAATGGATACATCATACAACTGCAGAAGGTGATTCCGATGAAATAGACCGTGGATGCTTGTAAAAAATATGGATGTTTAGGCTTATTCATGTCATCTGTGGTAACACATTTAGGCTAACCAAGCTGGACAACCTCCTAGCCAAACACCTCAACAGATAACTCCAACTCTACATCAGAGCAACAAACGACATTATATATCTAAATTTTTTGCACTAGTTATTTTTAAATGTTAAATCTAGTCAAACCCGCTATACTTACAATAATACTAGTGCGATGAGATATTTGTGATATAATCTTTTAAAAAATTTTGAACTATTGTTTCAAAACTTTTCAATTTTTATATCAATTGTTGAATCTAGTTCTCTTTAAAATAAGTTAATTGCTGATTATTAGGGAGAAAAGGAAAAAAGAAAAAAAGAACAGCGTGGGCCGTGAGTCTCTAGTACCGCGTGCTAGGTCAGGTCCCTGAGATCCCTGCCTCTTTCGTCTTCCTCCTCCTATCTATCATCTACCCCGCCGCCGCTTCAGAAGATCCATCTTCGTGAATCCTCGTCAACGTTTGTGGGCAATCCAGCCGAATCTTAACGGGCGTGTTTGGCATGGCTCTGAGAACTCTTGGAGCTTCTTCATTTTTTTTTTTTTGGGCGGAGATGAAAACACTTGGAGCTGGAAGGAGGGCTGGTGTGGGGCTGAGTCAGGCGTCCAAACTCGGCTTGGTGGAGGTCTAGTTCATTTTTGTGAAGCACCTTAAAACCAACTCTAAGAAGCCCCTCGACACACGACTGAAAAGGAGCTGGGCCCCGACGCGCGAGTGACGACGAACCGGACCTCGATGCGGCTCCACCTCGCACCGCTTCCTCCTTCCAGCCCAATCTTATTATTTAAAAATATTAAATAAAATTTAAATGACAAAGCTTTTTTCAGATAGAGGCAAATTTACGAGATGAATCTAATGAACTTAATTAATATATGTTTTGCTAATACTTTTAATTGACAAGATTCTGCTCCGTTAAGTTATTTATCTGGACTCATCACAGGACGTCAGCTGTTGCTCCGTCATTTCTCTGCCAAGATTTGCTTTTTTTTTTCTTTTCCTATGATTCCCAGTTCATCTGCCAAGATTCCGCACCGTTTTTTTATCTGAAAAACTAAAACACTGTACATTTGGGAATTAGCACAAATGGATACATCATACAACTGCAGAAGGTGATTCCGATGAAATAGACCGTGGATGCTTGTAAAAAATATGGATGTTTAGGCTTATTCATGTCATCTGTGGTAACACATTTAGGCTAACCAAGCTGGACAACCTCCTAGCCAAACACCTCAACAGATAACTCCAACTCTACATCAGAGCAACAAACGACATTATATATCTAAATTTTTTGCACTAGTTATTTTTAAATGTTAAATCTAGTCAAACCCGCTATACTTACAATAATACTAGTGCGATGAGATATTTGTGATATAATCTTTTAAAAAATTTTGAACTATTGTTTCAAAACTTTTCAATTTTTATATCAATTGTTGAATCTAGTTCTCTTTAAAATAAGTTAATTGCTGATTATTAGGGAGAAAAGGAAAAAAGAAAAAAAGAACAGCGTGGGCCGTGAGTCTCTAGTACCGCGTGCTAGGTCAGGTCCCTGAGATCCCTGCCTCTTTCGTCTTCCTCCTCCTATCTATCATCTACCCCGCCGCCGCCCCAGAAGAAACTCAGATCCCCACGACCCAGGCAACAAGCACCGCGGAGCCTTCGGTCTCGTGCGGCGCCCAGAACGGGGCACAAGACTGCCGCTCCTCCTCCCTCCAGGTCAGAGCTGAGATCTCCTTCCTTCCTTCCTTGTGTAGTTGCCGTTTAGGCTCGGGGATGGGGATCCCGTCGATCCCCGCGTCGATCTCTCCGCTGGCGTCCTCGCCTATTCGTTCGGATGTATCACTAGATCCCATCCAGATGCATCTCACATTTAACTACTGTTTGTCACGGTTCAACTAAAACGTGTTCCACTGTGTTTTTAGGGTCACTCGAATCGAACCCAAGCAGAGGTCCAATGGCGGCGGATTCTAGCGCTCGTAGGCAGCCAACCTTCACCAAGGTGGACCAGCTGCGCCCGGGCACCCACGGTCACAACCTAATCGTCAAGGTTGTCGACTCCAAGATGGTCCTCCAGAGGGGCGGAGGCCCCCAGGGCAGGCAGCAGATGAGGATCGCTGAGTGCTTGGTCGGCGATGAAACTGGAATCATTGTCTTCACGGCAAGGAACGACCAAGGTACAAACTTCCTTCCCTCTGGTTTTTAATTGATGATGATGTTAGGATAACTCACTTTCGAACTAAAAACATTGTCCTAACGTCATCAATTGAAAGGCGGAGGGAGTACAAAGCGAAGTTGCCGTGCTCTAGGCCTTTTTGATACTCAGCTTATGATGCTGTTGTTTGCAAAATTCACAAGTTATGCCAGATCACCAGCACTTGAGTTGAAATCATCTTCTGTTGGCAGTTTAGCTTATACATATATTGAGATGCGAGGATTAGGAATGTATCATATTCTTGACAGCTAACTATTTTATCAAGCAGTTTTTCATGCACTTGTCTAGTAGGGAATACTTGCATGGTCTCAAAGTTATTTCGTACTCTACCAGTTAGCAATCACACTTTTTATTATGTTTCTTCCCATTTACCGACTGATGATGAATATTCGAGTTACTACATCTGGCAGGGTCTTGAAATCTACACTTTTTTTTTTCTTGCTTTGCAGTGGATGTAATGAAGCCAAAAAGGCGGAGGGAGTACAAAGCGAAGTTTTTGCCGTGCTCTAGGGCCTTTTTGATACTCAGCTTATGGTGCTGTTGTTTGCAAAATTCACAAGTTATGCCACATCACCAGCACTTGAGTTGAAATCATCTTCTGTTGGCAGTTTAGCTTATACATATATTGAGATGCGAGGATTAGGAATGTATCATATTCTTGACAGCTAACTATTTTATCAAGCAGTTTTTCATGCACTTGTCTAGTAGGGAATACTTGCATGGTCTCAAAGTTATTTCGTACTCTACCAGTTAGCAATCACACTTTTTATTATGTTTCTTCCCATTTACCGACTGATGATGAATATTCGAGTTACTACATCTGGCAGGGTCTTGAAATCTACATTTTCTTTTTCTTGCTTTGCAGTGGATGTAATGAAGCCAGGAGCGACTGTTGAGCTTAGGAATGCCAAGATTGACATGTATAAGGGGTCGATGCGGCTTGCAGTGGACAAGTGGGGAATAGTGAAAGCTGCTGAAAGCCCAGCTGAGTTTACAGTTAAAGAGGACAACAACTTGTCCTTGATTGAGTTTGAGCTTGTGACCGTGGTGGAGTGAGCTTTTTTGTGTAGGAGGATGGTATGGCATGGCATGTCGCTGAACAGATTAATCTTTTTTTTTCTCCCGCACCAAACAATAAGGGAGTCGCGGTTGATGTTATTTTATGTATTGGAGGTTGGCTAGTCATGTTAAATTATCGTGTGGTGTTGAGCTGTGGGGTCATGGAAGATTGCTGAGAATAGATTGCAGCGCTACAACAGGTAGCCTGTCATCTATGGATGGGCCTGTCATTATGCGTTGCATTTGTGGTACTACAACATGACTGCTTCGCCCTGCAACATGAACAGGTGCTGCTTATGAATAATGAGGTTGTGTTTGTATTCATCCTTAAACCTTGCCTGAAGCTTGTGCCTTTTTTTTTTTCCTTCCTTCCACCCTGGTGATAGTTTTAAGTAACATCCCTTCCAGTGATGTCATGATGACTGACTAGTGTCTTCAGCCTGGTTGCATCGTTCCTTCTTGTAGTCGTAGGTAGGTTGGGTAGGTTAGGCTATCTTCACGGAGACCCCATTTTCCACGTAAAGCGGAAAATGGGTCTTCAAATTAGAAAAACTCCTCTCCAACGGGCGACCTAAACACTTGAACCATTTTAGCAACCGCTCCCCTCCTGATGTAAAATTGAAGCAGCTCGCTCCGGCCACCCAATCCTCCATCGATTCGAATACAGCGCGGGAGGCGGCTTTGGCGGAGCGGGACGGCACGCGCGAGCTCGCTCCGGCGGCGTGGGAGAGCCCCATCTTCCTCGGCCCCGGTGCTTCGTGGGTGCAGGGAAGCGCGATGCGGTGATGACGAGGGTGAGAGTCGAGGCCCGCCGTGTGCCATTAGCTTCTGCT
>LAPY01000775.1:84200-103634 GCA_000970635.1 Eragrostis tef
GGGGCGCACCGGCCGCCACGTGCTGATGTGACCCGGAGGTTTTCTGGTGGGCCTCGCCATCCTCATCCATTTCATCTCGCGTCCTCTTTTCACCATGGGCCCGGCCCGGTTACTATACTTGCTCTAAAGGAGAAGCTGGCAGTCTGACAGCTGGGTCGTTGTTTTGTTTGGCAAAGTACTTGTCAGTGGCTTTATAATCCCGTTCCCGCTCTGCCTCTGGATCAGCCGGCGATCAGTACGTACGTCTACATAATCTACCTGGAAGATGTTAAAGGACGCGTGATCCATTGATCCGTGCAAGATAAGTGAAGAAACACTGTTTTGGATCGCACCTTAACAGAAAGTCGAACTCAAGCTGACACCGCGCAGCACTTTCAAAATGTTTCAGCAAAAGCGAATGTCGTTCATCAGCAAAATCCAAATTACAAGAGATCAAAAATCAACAAACAGCAGTAGTAGTCTAGTTACCGAAGAACGAAATTCAGAACCACCCTGATCCCTACCACGCATGTGAGCGTGTCCATGCTTTTCGGTACGGCCGGCCCGACAAAGCGTTCATATGGTTTTGTATTGGTGCCCAGTGGGCGACAAAAGAAAGGCTCAATTGGCCGCGAGCTTATTAGTTGATCATGCATGGAACGAGTGTACAAGAGTATGCATACGTCGTCGCCATGCATGAGATCCACCACCGCGTTGGGACAGCTTGCCACATAGCTCGGTCCTTGGGGATCT
This sequence comes from Eragrostis tef, assembly GCA_000970635.1. NCBI lineage: Eukaryota > Viridiplantae > Streptophyta > Magnoliopsida > Poales > Poaceae > Eragrostis > Eragrostis tef. Next base: position 84,933 of record LAPY01000775.1, read on the forward strand.
ACCACTGTATCAGAGTGTCTTCCTGTGGGCACGCCCACTGCCCAGCTAGCTAACTATATATTGGTCACTGCTAGATAATTATTTTGATCTAATTTCCAGCTTGCACGAATATAATGCCACGCACCATGCATGCTTCAATTCGTGCAAACATGCAGAGTGTTATGCATTATCTTGGGGAAAATATTGGAGTCGCGCCGGATGAGAGAGAGATCATTCGTCATTGTCTGTGACATTCACATGTTATATTGCATGGTATTGTAGATGTAAACGTCCGAAATGTAACTCTAACTCTATAGACAATTCACATTTGAGCTATCTAGGTTGGCCGGTTAAAAGGACATTAGCTATATGTGACAGACACAAGTGAATAGTTTTCTTTTTACAAGTATACCCAGCTCCTAATAAGTCCACACATATCAGTTAGCATGTTACCGTAGTGTTCAATAATGGAGAAAGAAGAGCAGGTCTTTCGGCCGGCAGCTAGATAAGGAGTAGATTGCAGTGCATGGTGGTATTTAAGCGGCGTCCTCCATGCATGTGCCGTTCTTCGTGGCTGCACACCAATCCTCTCCTTCCCTCTTGCTTTGGTCCCCGACGAGGCATGATCCACCACATGCACCACACATGCATGCTTCCTTGTTACAGCTTTCTGTTGCCCAGTTAATTTGCTCGATCACCACTTTTTCATCAATATATATGTATACAATGTCTTTGCCAATAATCGCGGATTGCCCTTGTGTCCCTTTTTCGTTTCAATGAGGAGCTGAGGCAGATTATATTAAGGCAAGCGCGCATTGATTAATCCACCGGCAGGAAGCAACTTGCATGTGTGTGGACCCTCAGCTCGATCTATCGGAGCTTCCATTCCATGGACACACATACAGCTTTTGTCGCCCTGTTTTGCATTTGCTGCGCCCTTATTGGCTGCCGCCTACAGTGGTTGGGAGCTCATGTGCACCGATCGAGTAGTGCATATGCTGCGTGTGTGATTGGAATGTACGCGCACCATGATGCGCGTGCATGTGTTGATGGCGAAGGCGATGATGGAGACGACGAGTAGTGCTTGCATCCATGCAACGGTGCCCTGGACGGTCAGGCAGACTTGAATTGGGATCGATATGTGTGTGTGTGTGTGTGTATCGTGCATGTGCCGCATCATCATGTGATGTGAATGTGAGTGGAAAAAAAGGGAAAGCGATCGTGATGAATTCAATCGATCGCCGCCGTTCCGGCCACTGGACATATAATGGCGAAAGGACGCTTCCGAAGCTACGTATATTCCCTTATTCCGACATTAATCAATTAACCGGCACTAGTAATACTGCTGCTTGGTCGATCAAATGACAGTTGACGGAAGCACCAAACCGGGGGCGCGGCATTGTCCAGCGATTGGGCTGTGTGTGCCTATAATTCACAACGCTTAATCCCAATCTGTATGGGGAATTGATTGATTGGGCGGCTGTACGTGATGCGGCCTCCCACGTGCTGCTACCTACCAGCCATCTTTCGCAATCTATCTCAGCTCCTTTTCTACCCTCTCTCAATGAAATCGATCCATCTCTAGCTTAGGGAGGGGCAATGGTGTACATCCTCCAGGGCACGTGGCACTAGTTGGCGCCACGATGGGAGCATCCCCATTCCGATCATGACGCCGCGTAATCCTTCACGTACGTACCATAGCTAAGCTAGTAGCCATTCACCTTGTTCGGGCAGGCTGCAATTGCGGCTGCGGCTGCAGAAAAATGACTGCGAACACTATAGCGGCTAACTTACTAACTGAAACACTGTAACTGCTGCAAAACAGCCGCTACAAAACAGTCAAGCGAACAGACTGATTGATGATAACCTTCTGCGGGTTCTATCGTCAATCAGGACAGTGCAAATATGCAATGCAAGCGCACAGCTAACCAGGCTCATCGCAGCGCCCCACGCGCTCCATGCGCGCGTACCGCGTACGCATGCACACGGCGTGCACGAGACGTATGTACGTACGTAAGTGTGGGCACGACGACGGCCAGCTTGTTAGATCGATCGTATATAAAATCCAAGTATACCTACCACTCATGCAAAAGCATACCGCGAACTGATGTAGACTTTTTGTTTGTTTCGGCAATTTGGCATAAGTCGTCCGTCGTCATCGTCGCTCACGAGTGTGTTCTGCGTACAAATTTGAAAGGCCAGAGAAAACTCTATGTAGTCGTGCTAGTTTGAAATACTACTCTCCTTCCGATCCGCATCGAGGCCTGGCCGCCTGGGCGGTAAACACAGACGCAGTCACGCAGTTATGAGAACGAAGATGATTAGGGCGGACGGCACTGGCGGACGGACACACATGCAAGCCGCACCCACACTGCTGTCAAGTCCGGGCCCCGTCCGTAGTAGGAGTAGTACGTACACCTCGGCCTCTAGACCTCTCTCCAGCTCGCAGGGCGCACGTCACTGCGTCCTCGCGTGCTTGCCTAGTTTTAGCTCCTCGAGCGCATGCCGACCTCGAGCCTACAAAAGGCCCGGCATCTCATTGCGAGCCCTTCACCTACCTCTTGTCCTCCTCCAAGTGTAACTGTGCAAGGACACGCGTGGCAATGGCATATGCACATATGCGCACGTCTACAAGGTCAGTGATCGACTTATTGAAAAGGTTGGCAGGCTGACAGCTGGTTCGTTGTTTTGTTCGACCAAGTACTTGACGCTGCAACTTATAGCCTAATCCGGTTTCAGCTCTGCAACTTATGTCCCGCGGCCTCATATCGATACTGGTAAAATATGTTTTGAAATTGGATGACAAAAACATTACGTATACTTCTGTAACCAAAACCACTACAAACTTTGAAAGGAGCAAGGCTAACACAAGGTCAATGCACGGTCACAGAAGGCTAATAACAAATCAAACACTAGCTCACACGAGTATGTCAAATATTCTAAAACCAGAACATTCTAACATTAGTGTACAACTGAAGGTGATGGCGAGGTTCAGTAAGCGCTTCGGATATACATGTATGACCATGGACAAAAGTGAATCACAGTTCATCATATACTGTAGGAGTAGGAACAGGAGGAACATTTGCCGGGGCAGGCCCCTGCTGAGCTTTTGCTACAATGTCTTCTGCTGACAATGAACCTGATCTGATGGCATCCGCCAACTTCCTTTGCAGCGTCAACAGACCAATACGTCTCGAGACAACATAAAGAACCGCCAAGGTGAATAAGATAAAGCCAATAGTCAGGATGATCCTGGAGACAGATCAAATTAGCAATGGGCACCAAGAATTGATAGACAGGTAGAAAGTTTTCTTGCGGATAAGATATCGGTTGCATAGAACAAAAGCACATGATATATTACTTAAAACATTATTTTCCTAATCATTTCAGGACGACATGTGAACTGCTGATATTGAGTTGTAAAATACTAGTATTGGACTTTGAATGTTGGAGCCATTTGCTCTGTTTGAAATGGTACCCGTTTACATCAGAAGAGAACTTGTGACCCTACTGAAACAGTCCACAAGATATGTGCCTTTTCACTTTTACCAGGTAGGAAGGCAACGGCAACCAATGAATCAAATGCAACAAGGTACAGAACTTATCGACGAGGTGGCAGATAAGGTTGCAAGACCTGAGTATTCTATGATTTATGATGTTGTAAGGCCTTGTACATACATTCTCTTTTTACATAGGAGAAGGTTTTTGAACAAAGGGAAATTGGTTGGTTGAATAGGAATTCGGGTGTCCCCATTGAAACATTACAAAATGCTAAACTTGCTAAGGCAATGACACCCTGGGCATGAATCTACAGTCTTTTAGAAACTTGTTAACTTGCTTCAGAGGTTTATTTAAGGCACCTGTTTTGCCTTTTTCATCATTTACATAAGACTCAGGTGAGTCCTGTTTCACTACGAAGATCGCCAGGGAAGTTGTATCCTTGTTTAATAGAGATGCAAAGACTACAATGACGTGGTTCAATTTGCAGGTACTAAATTAGCAGGCACAGATTATGATATAATTCCGATATTTTGCTAGACTGGAAAATCAAGAATGTAGGCAATATGACCGCAATATACAATAATGAATGGCAGCAAACTACTGAGGACCTACCTATCAAGAACATCTTGCCGTTGCATTGTCGAGAGCAAACCACGAGTACGCATCAGCAAAGAGCGGTGTCCCTGATATTCACCTTCAGCCTTCCGGAGAACACTCGTGGACTCATCTGCATAATTCAATAAATTAGTCTGAAAATTACAAATTGACTGTGATAGTTCTGAAAATGTGAGCAAATAAGAAAAGCTCTGATCAGTACAACATAAAGTACATGAACATGCTGCCCTTCCTCAATCATAACAGAAGAACATCGTATACTAAAACGGAAAAGTATAATCTGCAAAAATCTAAAATATGAACAGAAGTAACTACCACCAATGATGCCTATTATTAAACAGCGTCTATCTTCTTCACTGCAGACCATCAAATGAATAATAAAATTAAAATAATAAAGCCATCATGCTCCAGAGAGAACCAACAAAGGTTAATCATTATAGAGGATGATATTATGTGTACGATATACAGTACAGATTACAGGAGTACATGCTTAATAAAGAGCATAGGAATACATACCAAAAGTTGTCAGGGTATTTGCACTTCTTTCCACTTCCTGTTAAGATTTATAACAATTAGCTTCAAAATTAACAGCAAGAGACAATAAGTCATTAGCGTACAAGATATTAATTAAAACACAAACATGCTAACCTGAACCATCATTTGGCGAGACCGACGTAGGCTCTCGGTGATACTTTCAGCAGCAGATTGCATCCCAGCCTTTGTCCTGCAAAATTTAATAGGTAACAAATCGGAATGCACACAAAATTAGATGGTTCATCGACTATAAATGTAAAATGTGGCCTAGTCATTAGTGCACTTCATGAAAACTGTTTCGATATTAAATACATAAGGATGGTTCCTTCATTACTCACTAGTGCAATGCATTAACACATCAACTCTTAATTGTTCAACCTCGTTTTTAGTTTATTAAATACAGGGCAAACTAGATTTTGCATTTCCAGGTAACTAATTAAATCATGGAGGAGGAAAAAAAATATCCTGGACATTGACTTAAAGGAGAAGTGACCTAATGGAAATCAACTTACTGGAGATTGCGCCGGCGGATGGGAGACTCTTCTCCACCTCCCAGAAGGAGATCCCTCTAGAGAAACGACAATTAGAAAAACTGATAGACTTAAGTTATAAGGGCACCTGCGATACTATATCAAACAATGGGTTTTTGGTTTTGGCCAACTCTTAGAGTGACATCCCAATAACTAAATCAAACAATGATTCTACGGTTGTTGCGAATGTATGAGACTATATAAAAACCTACAGAAAGAGATACTTGTACATGAGGAATAGTTTTTTAAGTATGTGATTTATTACGTGGCAATACTTTTAAACACCTCATGCATTGATCACGCTCTAAAGAGGCATGAACTGCTCAGCAATAATGACAGGCAAAATCACACACCTCTTCTTGAGCAGCTTTTTGAATGTTCTCTTTTGCTTGTAAATTAGCATTCCTTAGGCCAGCACGCAGCCTACAAACGGCAGATCAAAGTTATAAAAATTAAAAAGGGAAAGTATGACGAAAAATGAAAAAACCAATTATAAGACAATCTTACTTCTTGTACTGTTCATCCCATGACTCTAAGGTTGCCTGGCCGGACTGCACTTCTTCAAAAGTGGGCAACTGCTGTGCCAGAAGATCAAGCCGGAACTGCAGCGACTTGAGCAGTTGTAGAGCATCCTGCGCAGAACCATTCAGGCGGGGAAGAGAATTAGCTTCCGCTGTCCCTTTGCCAGTTTTCCCACAGGACTCAATTGCAGCAATGTTATCCTTAAGCTGTGTAACCGCTTGGTTCCATTCCTTCTTCAGATTTTCCACAGCTTGCGTGACCTCATCCATTCTAATACAGGAACAGAGCAATTCATCAGACTTACAATGCCAACATGGAAAAAGATAGCTGATTAAGACCAAGCTGGTAACAAACAGAATCCAGCTTGATACTTAGAAATACAGAATAAGGTAGTGTCCCACATGACTGAATGACAACTTATATGATACAACTAAATGCATAACTCCTGACCAAAGTTTAGAACACGTGAACAAATAAGTTTTGCATGTTGATAATAGTTGGGGTCGGGGGATATATACAGAACAACAATTTCCATATACATCCGTCCAAAACAATGAACTGTAGCTAGTAATCACGACACGAAGGCCCAACTGTATTAACCAATGAATGAAAACATCCTAACCAGCAAAAGAATATTTATTTACTACTAACACTCGCTTACAAATACCACCGACCCTTTGTAAAGAGCTGAGGTCTGAAAAACTATTGGGGTTTGATTCAGCTACAAAATGCTGGTGTTTCAGAACGTGCGTATGTATCACTAATCAATACCATCTAAAAAGTTTCACGGTTACAGAGAAACACCTGCTACAACTTCACATTTAAGTGATCTGCAAGGGACACATATGAGCTCATTTCAACGGTTCAACCTATGAATTTGATTTCAACTGAAGAATCAGTACAAAGTAGTAACAACCATCTCACAATTCCATGCCTACACAGAAACACCTGTTACAACTACAGAGCATATAGTATGTGGTCTGCAAGGATATACATCAGTTCGTTTTGTACCATTCAATTCTCTCAAATAGAAAACCGCTAGTAGGTAGTCCCAAATCCTGAGTTCCAACAGGGTCATCTACCTCTCCGTTCAGATCCCAACACAACACTCACGAAAAAATCAAAGGTAATTTAGGAATGCAAATCAACCCAATTTATATCATCAGGCAACCGCATTGTAGCAAATGACTAATTTCGAGCTCGGGTTAACCTGTGTGTGCCTGTTGTTCATCCAACGACCGTTCGTCTCAATCGCTAGCCTAGACTATTGATTTGCTCCTGGTTAGGTATTCTTCCTCCGCCTTGTAAGCGGCACAGGTTTGCAAGGAAGAGATGCAGCAGCAAACTCTAGGTGCAGGATGGGCAGGGAAGACGAAGAGAAAGGTGCCGCGGCGATTTGCTATGCATCGGAATGAGACAAATCTAAAATTGTCTGACAACTTTTCAACTTGCTCTTGCTGTACTGCTGCAAGTCAGAAGAGACCGGAGTCCAGTGTGACAGAGAGAGGAGGCAGAGTGCCAAGCCTCACCTGGCCGCAGCGCCGTGCAGGCCCCTTACCTGCCCTTCGCCGTCCCTTCCCCTTTCGCGAGCAGCGCAGCGCAGCCGCACGAGGCCGCATCACCGCAGGGCGCCGCCGCCGCGCAGTCCTAGCCGCGGCAGCGCCGTCGCCTTTCTCTCGTCTCGCCCACGATTCTCGCCCTCTCTCTCTCTATGTTCAACGAGCGCTACGGGATCGAGCGAAGCTCGGGGTGGGGGTCGTTCGGCCGAAACTCACCACACCGTTCCCGACGAGAGAGAGAGAGAGAGAGAGAGATCGCTGGCGCATAGGCTTACATCGGCGATCGGCGGCGGGGACAGGCGTGCTGGAGGAGGACGCCGGATTCGTCGCCTCGGTTGGACTGGGGCGACGGAAGTGGGGAGCGGAGCTGCTCTTGCTCGTCCTGGCGTGGGTGCAGAGGACCGCCTGATCTCGCCGCCAGCACCAGGCGCGAGTTCGTCCGTCGATGCGTGGCCGCGGCCGGTGAGGACGCCAAGGAGTTAGACACTGTCGGCCGGCCCGGATGGGTCGTCTGACTTTGTCGATAGAAATTGGGCTGAATTTTCCTCCTGTTGGGCCGCACTATGGATAGGAAAGAGCCCAACAAGCAAGTAAACACCAAAGCCCGACCCATGATGGCGCGCCTTCGTCTCTCCCTCTCTGCAACCACGCCAGTGCTGCCACCCCAGACTCCCAGAGCCATCGCCGGCGACCAGACCAGAGGCGGCGCCCATGTCGAGATTCTGGAAGCCGGGGTCTGAGAAGCCGACCACACTGCTCGTCGATGACGAGGAGGGCGGCGTCGTCTTCCTCTCCTCCTCCACCAGCTCCGCCTCCTCCTCGGGGTGCGTCCTCCAACCCTAAACCCTCCCTTCTCCCCTCTCGTCTCATGCTCGCCATTTGTTGTTATCTAAATCCGAGACCCGGTGCCGTGGGTTTCGTCGTGCTTGATGGTAGGTTCGGTTACGCGAGCTTGGAGAGGCAGGGGCAGGGGGCTTGGCACGCCACGACCATCGTCGTCGGCGAGACCGGCAGCGGCAAGTCGACGCAGATCCCTCAGGTATGTCTTACGTGCTCTAGGGGTCTCGCCGAACTCCTCATTGGTGCCTACAACAGTGGGGAAATTTTCTGTGTGCTGCGCTCTGTCAACTGGCATTTTGTCGACCAGCTGTTGTGCACGGTCCAGTTCATCTTGCATTCATTCATCCTATATTCGAGATGATATGATAATTCCTTGGGGTTTCTTAAGATGATAAGATCGAAGGGCATCGTTAACCTGTTTGCTGTTTGAATTCCGCTAAGCATCCTGTGTGCGAGCTTGTCAGGTTGACTTGGGCGCTTGGACAGTGACTGTATATGCAGTTATAGTGTTCAATTTGCTTGATTGAGGCCCGTAGGTTGTGTACCTCTGTATGACTGTTTGCGTGTATAGATGCACAGTGACGCAACAATCATCTAGATGCACTCTAAGATAAACAACGGAAAGCAGGGAGCAAATGCACATGGGTATTGTAAAAAAACTCTTGTAAAAAATCAAAGCCTCACAGTCACAAAACAGGAATCTCCATATAATATTACTGGATATGTCTCATTTCTAACGTTTTTGTATTCTGTATCAGTACCTAAAAGAGGCTGGTTGGGCAGATGGCGGTCGACTTATTGGCTGCACTCAGCCCAGACGTTTGGCTGTCCAGGTACGAAGTGATTGCAACCTTCATTTACTAGTTACATGTATATGCTGTCAGCTCCCCCAAACACCCACACCCACACCCACACACACAATAAAACAGGTCACTGTAGGTTCATTTGGGATTGGATAATTAGTCATAGATGTTCTAAATAGTATTTTTCAACTCTGGCCTACATCTTTGCAAATGATGCCCTTTGAAGAAATACTCTATGTAGAAATCAGCATTCTAGAGCAGTGAGCATTCAGTGAATAGGATATTATGCTTTATGCCTACTGACTTATACAGGATGCAAGCTGAGTGCACATATGACTCATTGGCCACATTATTGTTGTAAAATTGTCTGTCTGTTATCTTAGCTCCTTTACTTTTCATACTCTCATTTCAACAGACAGTTGCATCATCTTAGTAATTTGAACAGACAGTTGCATCAAGAGTAGCTGAAGAAGTAGGGGTGAAACTTGGAGAAGAAGTTGGCTATACCATCCGATTTGAAGATCAAACAAATCCGGTATGATCAAGTTTTCCTCCTTACAACTGTTTTTATTTATCTAATATCAGCAATATGAAAAACGCTAATGTGCGTCCAGTTGCCCTTTGTTGGTTTGTTATTTCATTATTATAAACAAGGAAATAAAAGATATTGATTTAGGTACCAAAGTGGAAATGTGGAAATTTGCTGGTTTTCTTGTCCTATTACTCTGCTTATATGTCCATCTGGTTTCACAGGGTATGACCATGATCAAATTTCTCACAGATGGGGTATTGATTAGAGAAATGATGGAAGATCCTCTTCTGACCAAATATAGGTACACTGATAAGCTTAAAGTCCAAATAGGTCATGTGTGTTTACCATGATTAACTCAAACTTGTTTGATCTGACGGTACAAGTTACCCTCTCGGCCTCTCCCCACTCCTTTTGATGTCATAAATATATATATTGGTTGTTATTCAATTATTCATGGTGGAGTACTCCGGTGGAAGGAAATTCATTATTACTAATTATCTAATTTATTGTCTTGGTATTCTCTAAAGGATATCCGTACCAAGTTTCTTTTATCCACACCTTGATCCACGTTTTTCTGCTTTATTAGTGTAATTATGGTGGATGAAGCTCATGAAAGATCAATCTCCACTGACATGTTGTTGGGACTTTTGAAAAAGGTTTGCATCTTATAGAGTTAGCTTTCTGTCCATGCTCTTGTTTCAACCATAGTTTTCTCCTGATTTGTCTGTATCTTTACATGATATAAAGATTCAACGTCGGCGGCCTGAGTTGCGTCTGATCATCTCCTCTGCAACAATCGAAGCTAGATCAATGTCAACCTTTTTCAACATCAGGTCAATCCCTATCTTGAACAAATTTGGTGTCCTTTCTTGGCTGTATGTTTGTTTGTTTTTTTCCCACATAACTTTGCCATGTAAAACGAGTGCCTTGCAACTGGCAGGAAATCTGCTGAGACAACAATTAGTCTGATGGCCTGAGTGAATGAGAATTTGATGGCATAGCAATTTAGTCTGATTGCCTGAGTGAACGAGCACAACTGCCTATCAAATACAGAGAAATTCGTATGAAGGCAAGCTTCTCGGAAACTGCCATGATACTACATTGTACCCAATTCTATGTAACCAGGTGACCCAAAATAATAATAATAAAAAAAATCTAAGCAGCCTTCACTCATAGTTTCGTTTCATGAATCACGAACCAAATAGAAGCCTTTCCTCAGTGAACCACAAAAGGGTTGGTGGCTGATGTATGGTGTGTAAATCCTTATCATCGTGTACGTCCATCATATGCATTGGTGTCTGATATATGGTTTGCACCCTTTTTTTTGTTACTAACAAATTCAGAATTAACCGTATATATTTCTTTCACATACAGGCGGCGGGATTCGTTGCTAGGCTCTTCTGATGATATGCCTAATCCAGAACCTGCTATACTTTCTGTTGAAGTACGCTCTCCTTTTGAGACAAGATACACCTGAGAAAGCACCAAATATTTTTATTGATGGAAATATAATGTGTTTCGACAGGGTAAAGGATACACTGTGGAAATTCATTATGTCGAAGAACCTGTCTCAGACTACCTGCAGGCTGCTGTGAATACTGTACTGCTTATTCATGAAAAGGTTCGTTTTGTGCTCTCTAAACAAAAATATGTGTTTTTATGCTTTCTAGTTTGATACGTTTGACCATTTGAACTTCAGTTTCCTTATACCCACTTTGATTTGATTTTTCTGTTCTGTTATTTACCTCTCTTTTGACCATTTTCACCCCCTTCTTTCTCTTTTCCTTCTCTTTCCCCTCTGTTTTCTTGTTCTTTCTTCTTTTGGTTTTGCTTCTCTTGTTGGTTCCTGCAGGTTTCATCTCTAGCCTACCCCAACTTGCTTGGGATAAAAAGGCTTTGTTGTGGTAGTTTACTTCTCTTAGGCTCTTTTTCTCCTCAACTAAACAAACATGAAGCATTTCCAGATTGCCACTTCAGATCTTAGGTGCAGCTCTGATGCTAATGTACAGTTTATTCCGCTGACTGTTGAGTGCCTGTGAACTGTCATTACTGCTTGTGACAAGCATAAGAATTATGTGTAGTCATATGCTCAGTCAGTCTTATAAGCATTGGCAATCACTGTACAACTTAACTTCTTTTGCACAAAAGAATCAGAAAATTGCAAACATAAAAAACTAAAACATTTCTTGACTCTTGTTGATTAAGAGATAATACATTTTGAATTCATTGAAATATTTTGCTTCAGAAACCAATTGGACAAAAGGGGAAAGTGTCTTTTATCTGTTCCGTTAACATCTGTATAATTTATAAACACTTACCTTGCACAATAAGCGTGGTTGCCAGTCTTTTATCACCTAAGCTTACTATGAAGGCAACTTACTTAAGGAAACCCTTAAATGCCAGTCTTAGTATCGTCCTGCTAAAAGAACATCCTCTGATTCTTCTTTTTTAGTGTTAAATATGGAGCTGCAATATCATCTTATAGTATTAGTGTATTACGGTAGTGTGTGAATATAGCTTTCCCCTTCATGGAACAGCATTATCTTATCTTATTGATTTATTGCTACAGGAACCGCCAGGGGATATCTTGGTGTTCTTAACTGGTCAGGAAGACATAGATACTGCTGTTAAGTTGCTAAATGAAGAAATTCAACACCGTGGAAGACACTATTTTGGTAATTAAATCTCTGTGTTTTATAGAAAATATTAAACAACAATAATATTTCCATCTCACCATCCCCTGACCATTTTAATAATACAACTATATTGTCTATTTGTTTTATTTATGCTTTCCTTTTCTTTCTCTTAACTTTTATTGCTAATTCTTGTGGATTTCATCTCTAGCGTAACCAATTAACTTGGGACTAAATGGCTTTGTCGTCGTTGTTGTTGTATTAGTACTTCTGGTTACCACAAGGGGAGGGTAATTCTGGATATTTTCTGCCTGGTACTTACATTGTACTACGTATCAGCTGGTAGAAGTGGGTGGTGTTAGGCCTGTCTCTGTCCTGTTGCCTTCCACACAGCTTGGCTCTGATGCTAGGGATTCAACTCATGCCACAAGGGTTGAGAACGAGAGAGGAGATGAAGTTGATTCTTATTCCTTGGTAGGGTGTCCTGCACAAACAGTGCTAATAAATCAAATACTCATGAACCAATTGCTAATAACTGAGCTAATTTTCCTCAAAATAAAATAAAATAAAATAAAAACTGAGCTAATTTTCCCTAAAAAGAATAACAAAGCTAATTTGTGAAGTGAAGCAAGCCACCAAACTAACCGAATCAAAGTATAGGGTACAGCAGATTAGCTGCTCACTCCAGCTTCCCATGCTACCTACGTAGGCGATGCACCACCTATCTGAAGTGCCAACCTCACAAATGGTTTTTAGGGCCGCACACAGCACTGGTCCTCTCAAGTTCACTTGCCAAATTGTTTTCTGCTTTTGGTTGTAAATTGTGGTTTTTTAATGCATTCAATTTTCTTCACTTTCAGACTTGCTGATTTTGCCCTTGTACTCTGGCCTTCCACGGGCAGATCAAGTAAGTAATCAGCAGTAGCGCTATAAATTATTTTGTGATCGGTGCCACTCTATCTCTTATTGTTCTTTTTTTTTCTAGGATCTCATTTTTGCTTCAACTTCAAAAGGGAAAAGGAAAGTTGTGATATCAACCAACATTGCTGAGACATCACTGACTCTGGAGGTACTGCTTGTTTAGGTTAACCACACCAGTTTCATTGTAAATATGTTACTGACTTATGTACTGTTGTCCAGGGTGTGGTGTATGTTGTTGATAGTGGATTTTCCAAGCAGAAGTGTTATAATCCGGTACTTTACATTTCTATTTTCTATGATAAATATTCCACCTTTTCTTCTCGACTTAAGCAATCTACCTGTCGCCGTCGATAAAGTTTTACCTGATTTTTCTTCTCGTAACATATTTGAAATGAGCATTTGAATGCCAACTAGTCAATTACCTTCAAATTCTGATTTCCAGTATCCATTTGTTTGTTATGCATGCCTTGAAAGATCCTTGAATTAGAATGCAGCAACTAATCTGTATCTGCAAAGGCATTCTTCATGAGTAAATTCAGCTCCTCTATTGTTTAATTGAATTACAATCTTGCTTGTGAAATGTACAATTGTTCTATTAATCAGTACTCTTATGCTTCACCCTTTCAATAGGAATTGTGCAATTCTGTAAGCAAGCTGAACTGTAATTAGCCAGGATCAACCTTTTGGCAAAGAGACAACACCTCTGATGTTGAAAAATAATTTTTGTTTCACCTTAGGCTGTACATTCTCAGCATTTCTCGACACCTTTTTTAAGTTACACCAAATAATCGGGATATCAAAACTGAGATCTATTTGCTTTGTGTAGTTTTCATATGTTGTTGGGTTGGTTTGTTTCTTGTGGCATAATATTAACTATTCTTCTTTGGGCTTAGGTTTCTGACATCGAGAGTTTGGTTGTTGCCCCTATATCCAAGGCATCTGCAAGGCAACGAGCAGGCAGGGCCGGAAGGGTGCGACCTGGGAAGTGCTTTAGGTAGGTGAACAATTTTATTATTGAAGCTGTCATTTTGTTGACAGTACAAGCCATGATGTTAATTCATGTTTTCATCTTCCGATGGCATCATATACTAGCGTATTGTCACCATTATTAATGATTTTGGAATTTGGACATATTTTACATTTTATTTAAAAACTTCTCTTACAATTAAGTTAGATTCTTTGTTGGTGTTTGCTATAGCATTTTCCATCTTGGGTTTGAATGTGGTGCTGTCTTTGTGGTGCTGCAGGCTTTACACAGAGGAATATTACATCAACGAAATGCAGGCAGAAGGAATTCCAGAAATGCAAAGGTCCAACCTGGTCTCCTGTGTAATACAGGTTTGTTGATTTTCAGTTTCCTAAAGTTTATAGCATTATATTCAAATGATGATACTTCTTATATTTTAGAACTTTCACCTTTTGTTACTTATGCGGTAAAAATATACTTATGTCTTATATGTGGATCTGCCTTCTAGTATTACCAACAGTATCTGAAAAAAAAGACTAATGCCCGCTTCAGGGAATCAATCACAGCTTGGATTAAAGCATGCGGTGTAGATCTACGATTGATAGAATTTTCTTGTGAGTTCTCGCACTTAAGATGAAAATCTGGAACACTGTTAGTTTCTTGCACGCAGAATATACAGTTGTAAATGTTAGTTCTTAAAATCTTAATTATATGTTTGAGCATAGCTTATCTGGTCTAGTATAACCTTTGTCAATCATTTTCTTCACGCGAAGGTCACTATTATAACACATGATTGATTTACATTCTGGAATGACAGTTGAAAGCCCTTGGAATAGACAACATTTTGGGTTTTGATTGGCCCGCTTCTCCATCACCAGAAGCAATGATTCGGGCTCTTGAGGTTCTATACTCCCTAGGAATCCTCGATGAAGATGCTAAATTAACAGTACCCATTGGTTTCCAAGTTGCTGAAATCCCCCTGGTATGCCATGTCTAGCGATATTCTCATTTATACTTAAATGTTCAGAATTTATATAATTTGCTACTGGAATAGTTGCTGCTGTGGCAAGCCATGGTTTCTGTGGTACCAAGGTAGTCCTGCCATGGCAACTGTGTCAACTTAACTCATTCATGTTGACTTTAGCAAGTCTTTGGCATTTTGCTTGATTCATTAAGGCCACCGTGTACTGAATGAACTACAAAGACAGTTTGCTTGATGCATTTTGCAAAGAAAAGAATTGAATAAAACATTGCTGAAAGAAAAACTAGGGACATGCAGAATTGTTGCATTTACTATTTCAGAATAACATAATTATTTAGAGTATTGCTTTTACATGTGTTCCTGGCTGGCACAGTACCAGTGATGTTCCATGGACTGAGATTGTTGCATAGCGCAAAGTATGTGATGCAGGCATGGGACCAACAGTGACTTTGACATCCTTTACTTCGGATCTCTGCACGTTAACTTTTCCAGATTACCCTTGCAATATTTTCAACTTTTAATAGTTTATCTCCCTTTCACCTCTTCAATGCATTGGTACTTTATTGAACATTCTTATGATGTTTGGAGAGAGCAGCTGAAAATGATGTTGCAAAGTCAGTCAGTCGTGCTTCTTTTCCTCCTGTTGTTGTGCCCAAGTTAAGAGACTGATGTACAGTAACATATTAATTTCTTGCAGGACCCCATGATTTCGAAAATGCTCTTGTCGGCCAATGATTTTGGGTGCTCTGATGAGATATTGACCATAGCATCATTTCTATCTGTTCAAGTTAGTATTTGCGCCTCAGATACTCTTGCTTTTATTGTGCTATATTTTAAATTTTTCGCTTGTTCTGACACCCATTGATTTAACAGTCCGTGTGGGTTTCTGTGCGGGGAGTGAAGAAGGAATTTGATGAAGCCAAGCTTCGATTTGCTGCTGCTGAGGTTCGCAGAAATCACCTACAACCGTATTACAGTTGTTTACTTAGGAGCTCTAATGTTACTTAGCTGTTAGTATGGACACACATATATTGACACTTACCGCTTAGTGTCGTCATGTATGACGTGATAACCCATTGAGAACTGTGAATGAGTACTAATTTGTGCATAGGTCTTTCTTCACTTCTTTTCTGCTTGCATTCCAAAATTAGACTGATGCTTTTGTTTTAACATTGGAACAAAATCCTCAATGTATTACACTGCTTAACAGCATGTTCTTTTGGTACTGCACCCACACTGATGGGCATGGGATCAGGCTGGTTGACAGTACTGATATGCTGATTCCTGGTTTGCTCTAGAAACTATATTCTTGGAGACTCAATTCATTTTACTATGTTAAGAACTGTTGTTAACTAAAGCTGTGACTAACAGCATCCTGAAAGTGTATTTGAGATGCATGTCCATGTTAAAGAGCTTTCTCGTGCTTGTTATCATAAGTCTGTGTGTTGTTGATGATAACTTTTGATTGCTTATTACCCTAAAAAGGCCTTTTGGTTGGTTACATATTTTCTAATGTCTTGAATATATATATTGTACCACAGGGTGATCATGTAACCTTCCTCAATATCTACAAAGGATTTCACCATTCTGGAAAATCTAGTCAGTGGTGTTACAAGAACTTTTTGAACTACCAAGCATTGGTCTGTGTTCACAATGTCTATACATTCCTTTATCCAGATCTATGGTGTTATCCCATTGTTACACGCTTGAGAGTACACACATGCTTTTTGTTACATTGTTTGCTCTTGCTTGTTGCAGAAGAAGGTTATTGACATCAGGGGGCAGCTTCTCAGGTTAATGAGGGGGTTTGGGATACCATTAAAATCATGTGAGGGAGATATGAAGGTAAGATGTTTCGACAAATTTTGCCACTATTATTGTTTGTGTACTAGCGCCATTTCAAGTCTGGTTATGCCTTTCCGATTCGTTAACTGTTTTGATGGGATGTCAAAATTATGCATACAATATGTAGGCAATGCTTATGTCTGTATACACATTCTTTCCGCTATTATGCTTCTTTTGAAGTGCTTTAAATTTTTTTTTTTTTGAGGCGAGAAGTGCTTTAAATTTTCCTGATGGATTCTTTACGAGCCAAAACACACATGCTTGTGCTTACTACATTGCTATCCCTATATTTTGCAGGCTGTCAGAAAGGCCATTATTGCTGGTTCATTTGCTAATGCATGCCATCTGGAGGTACATGCTCTATTTCATTAATCTGATATCATATTACATTACAGAGTAGACTAGGTGGTCTCATAAATCGCTAACGTGTAGCCACTGCTTTTCCATGGATGTTTTGCACTTGATATCTTGAAAGTATCATCTTTGCTCATGTAACATACATGTATAGGTTTTGCTGTGAAGACATATAGTGCAGTGGTTCAGTTAGGGTCATGTATTCGTAACTCTGCCACCAAATTATGTTGCTACTATTTTTATGACATGGCAAAACATCTGAATCATATTTGGCCTCGTGTAGCTGGTGTCATGTTGCACATTTATCCATTGTCCTAAACCCTATCAACCAGCATGCAGCTAACTAGTTCACGCACTAACTTTTTCTGTGACCCTGCTGACGTTCTTTTGTATATAGGAATACAGCCAGAATGGAATGTATAAAACGATTAGGACCTCTCAAGAAGTTTACATTCATCCATCTTCTGTTCTCTTTAGGTGAGTTCACTTTTAATTTCTTATATTTAATTAACTTTTGATTTGATAATGTATTCCCTTCATGACATCATCCTCACATTTTAGGGTTAATCCAAAGTGGGTTGTATACCAGTCTCTCGTTTCAACTGACAAGCACTATATGCGGAATGTTATCGCCATTGAGCCATCATGGCTTACAGAAGCCGCGACACATTTTTATCAGTACCGAACACCCAATCCAGCTCTCAACTAACTTTATTGTGGTATAATTTCCTCTGTTCACCCAGTTGTTTTTGCTTTCATTCTAACAATGTTGTAAAGTTGATAACTAATGTAAGGTGTTTGCACCTTTATCCCGTGTTGACTAGTAATATCTTAAAGGTTCGATAGGCTTCAACCTTGTTATTAGTGCATGTGATTTCAGAACACAGGCCCTGTTCGTTTACTTTAGCACTAAATTTTGGAAGGCTCTAAACATAGAAAATCTAGTACTAAATAAAGTCTAATGACAAAACCTTTTTACAGATAGGTACATCTTTACGAGACGAATCTAATGAGTCTAATTAATCTATGTTTTGCTACAGTCATGCTACAGTAATGCTACAGTAACCATCATCTAATTACAGTTTAACTACCCTCGTTAGATTCGTCTCGTGAATTAGACCAGGGGTTCTGCAGTTAGTTTTGTAATTAAACTTTATTTAATACTCTTAAATGACAAGATTCTTTTTTCTAGACCCCTCTAAATTTTAGACCCCCCTGAAAACATTAGCAGCTGCTTTGCTTATTCCCAACGATGGTCGCAAATTGTTACTGTCAGTTCTATTCAAAGCTCATGCAGACGATGGCTTAAAGTTTCTGAATACTTCTTCATCCAGTCCATCTCGAACATGCCAACATTTGTAATTCTGGAACAAAGTCAAATCATCAAGGTTGTAACAAGAGGGAAGTAAAGAAGCTCGATGCTGGAGATAAGGTTTTGTATCCATCGTGCCTTTTTTGACAAGTGGAGAATCCGAAGTTATAAAGATAGGGAGATTGTCTTCCGCACAAGGTAACGAACAGTTAGATTGGTAGGTTCTCAAAACCTGTATGGAGTCGACAGTGAGCTTGGTATCTAATGCTCTTG
>LAPY01000775.1:103655-117214 GCA_000970635.1 Eragrostis tef
CCAAATTATGTTGCTACTATTTTTATGACATGGCAAAACATCTGAATCATATTTGGCCTCGTGTAGCTGGTGTCATGTTGCACATTTATCCATTGTCCTAAACCCTATCAACCAGCATGCAGCTAACTAGTTCACGCACTAACTTTTTCTGTGACCCTGCTGACGTTCTTTTGTATATAGGAATACAGCCAGAATGGAATGTATAAAACGATTAGGACCTCTCAAGAAGTTTACATTCATCCATCTTCTGTTCTCTTTAGGTGAGTTCACTTTTAATTTCTTATATTTAATTAACTTTTGATTTGATAATGTATTCCCTTCATGACATCATCCTCACATTTTAGGGTTAATCCAAAGTGGGTTGTATACCAGTCTCTCGTTTCAACTGACAAGCACTATATGCGGAATGTTATCGCCATTGAGCCATCATGGCTTACAGAAGCCGCGACACATTTTTATCAGTACCGAACACCCAATCCAGCTCTCAACTAACTTTATTGTGGTATAATTTCCTCTGTTCACCCAGTTGTTTTTGCTTTCATTCTAACAATGTTGTAAAGTTGATAACTAATGTAAGGTGTTTGCACCTTTATCCCGTGTTGACTAGTAATATCTTAAAGGTTCGATAGGCTTCAACCTTGTTATTAGTGCATGTGATTTCAGAACACAGGCCCTGTTCGTTTACTTTAGCACTAAATTTTGGAAGGCTCTAAACATAGAAAATCTAGTACTAAATAAAGTCTAATGACAAAACCTTTTTACAGATAGGTACATCTTTACGAGACGAATCTAATGAGTCTAATTAATCTATGTTTTGCTACAGTCATGCTACAGTAATGCTACAGTAACCATCATCTAATTACAGTTTAACTACCCTCGTTAGATTCGTCTCGTGAATTAGACCAGGGGTTCTGCAGTTAGTTTTGTAATTAAACTTTATTTAATACTCTTAAATGACAAGATTCTTTTTTCTAGACCCCTCTAAATTTTAGACCCCCCTGAAAACATTAGCAGCTGCTTTGCTTATTCCCAACGATGGTCGCAAATTGTTACTGTCAGTTCTATTCAAAGCTCATGCAGACGATGGCTTAAAGTTTCTGAATACTTCTTCATCCAGTCCATCTCGAACATGCCAACATTTGTAATTCTGGAACAAAGTCAAATCATCAAGGTTGTAACAAGAGGGAAGTAAAGAAGCTCGATGCTGGAGATAAGGTTTTGTATCCATCGTGCCTTTTTTGACAAGTGGAGAATCCGAAGTTATAAAGATAGGGAGATTGTCTTCCGCACAAGGTAACGAACAGTTAGATTGGTAGGTTCTCAAAACCTGTATGGAGTCGACAGTGAGCTTGGTATCTAATGCTCTTGCGAAATAAAATTTTCTTGGATGTCTCTTCGCCAGAAAAACAAAAAGTAAGCCACTTTCGGCTGTAAAAATATCACTCCGTCCCCTGCACGTAAGTACTGGTGGTTTACAGGGGTCTCAACTTTGCACTGCATTAACCATCTGTTATCTTTGTTGCGGTTTGGCTGTTGCTCATAAGTTGATTCTTATTTGTGTACTGGCTCTCTTCTTGTAAAAGGATGATTGCTGCAGGAACCTGTGTATCCCAGCCCCTCAACACTTCAACAGCCACCTGCATCCCATCACAGAGCTGCTGGTCCCTCGCTTAAATCAGTGGCTTTTCTTCCATCTTTCAGAGATGTTGATATGGATGTGGAGAGCAAACCAGTGGCGATAGACCGAAGGCCTGAAAGGTGGATATAGCAGAGAAGAGTAGTTGGGGACACTCCACTTATCCGTCGTATGAACCCAAACATGTCATCTTCCCCGTCGTTCCCCCCACGGCGCGGCAATCCCGTGTGCGGTTTACCGGCCAAGTGGCGTTCTCAAGCTTCGCGGGAGACGCGCGTTAAGAAACCTTAGTTTGTTTGAGACACAATTACGTGACTCAGCTCACGTCACCGCCAAACAAAGGCGCCAGTTGATCTTTGCTCCTAAATTAACGATTAAACATCAGCGGCGGCCGACCTTGCTTTTTCAGTGGGTTGATCGCCCGATTGTGCTATGAATTCGGAATTTATTTTCTGCGGCACTTTGACGAAAGTAAGTTTAAGGAATTTCTTTGTCCTAAAACTGGTTAAAAAACTTACCAGTGGGAGCCTATCACAAGTAACGTGCTACCGATGTCTACGCATTAAAGCGGGCTCATTCCTTTGCCGTGCCACTCATTTAGTGGCAAGTGGCTACTCTACTTTAGGCAATAATGCAGTTAAGCACGAAGAGAACTCATGTTCAGCCAGTTGTTACATCTGTACAAAGGCACGCATGAGCTTGATTCGTTCCTCTGTCAGTTCGCTACTCTACGACATGCACAATACAGGCGCATGGAGAGTATTTTAAAAACATGCCATAGGGCTTTTCATCTGCTAACTTTTTTTTTGAGATTACACAGTACAACTCAGACACTCTTAAGATTACTCATCTGTACAAAGGCATGCACACTCACCCCTATAAACACACATACGCAAGCCCTACTTCTATGAGCATCTTCGAATTTTAAAACCCTATAAAACCCCTATCACTCTGTCAGTTAGCAACTCGATATTGCCTTTTGGAACTCAGATAACATTTTACCGTGTCCGTGGTAACCCGTACATCCACAGGTGGCGATGAATCTTGCACACATGGCCTGGGGAAAATATACCGTTTATAAAATCACAAATGCAGGCCTAGCCACGATCAGCAAGAGCAAGCTAACATGGGATTCTTATTCGTGCAACACGGCCCCTCCGCGGATCTAACGCTGATTTGGGTATACAGATTAACCTTAATATAATCCACGGCCCCTTTTCTTTGCTGGCTAAAGCTTCGAGCGACAGGGTTTAGTTGCTTCGAAAGCTTGTAAACCTTTCTCACAAGGTCCACCTGTCATGAGCCGCGCCCACTGGTTTTTGTCAGTGAGTAGCAGAGTTAATTCGTTGTGATCTAGAAAGGCGATGAGGACCAGCGATGCTGGAAAGCGACCAGGCGTTCTCGGCTTGACATTTGTGCACTCAATCGACAAGTTTATGGATTGGTTAATTGTGCTGGTCAAACAATGTGCCTTTTTGCTGATTCACATCTGATTCGTAGTGACAGTGAACCAGGGTCGTTAGCAGGTAAGTGAGCCTTGGTCATCAGGCAGGTTCCTTGTTTGAATCCCTGAACAGACAAACTCTTCGCAGATCTACCACCGAGCTATATTCAGCTGCCCGTGGAACATGGCACATGAACATGGATGGGATTTTCTAATTACCCCTGATTCATGGCACAAGATAAGATATCGGATGTAAAGCCGAGGCAATAATGCAGTTAAGCACGAAGAGAACTCATGTTCAGCCAGTTGTTACATCTGTACAAAGGCACGCATGAGCTTGATTCGTTCCTCTGTCAGTTCGCTACTCTACGACATGCACAATACAGGCGCATGGAGAGTATTTTAAAAACATGCCATAGGGCTTTTCATCTGCTAACTTTTTTTTTGAGATTACACAGTACAACTCAGACACTCTTAAGATTACTCATCTGTACAAAGGCATGCACACTCACCCCTATAAACACACATACGCAAGCCCTACTTCTATGAGCATCTTCGAATTTTAAAACCCTATAAAACCCCTATCACTCTGTCAGTTAGCAACTCGATATTGCCTTTTGGAACTCAGATAACATTTTACCGTGTCCGTGGTAACCCGTACATCCACAGGTGGCGATGAATCTTGCACACATGGCCTGGGGAAAATATACCGTTTATAAAATCACAAATGCAGGCCTAGCCACGATCAGCAAGAGCAAGCTAACATGGGATTCTTATTCGTGCAACACGGCCCCTCCGCGGATCTAACGCTGATTTGGGTATACAGATTAACCTTAATATAATCCACGGCCCCTTTTCTTTGCTGGCTAAAGCTTCGAGCGACAGGGTTTAGTTGCTTCGAAAGCTTGTAAACCTTTCTCACAAGGTCCACCTGTCATGAGCCGCGCCCACTGGTTTTTGTCAGTGAGTAGCAGAGTTAATTCGTTGTGATCTAGAAAGGCGATGAGGACCAGCGATGCTGGAAAGCGACCAGGCGTTCTCGGCTTGACATTTGTGCACTCAATCGACAAGTTTATGGATTGGTTAATTGTGCTGGTCAAACAATGTGCCTTTTTGCTGATTCACATCTGATTCGTAGTGACAGTGAACCAGGGTCGTTAGCAGGTAAGTGAGCCTTGGTCATCAGGCAGGTTCCTTGTTTGAATCCCTGAACAGACAAACTCTTCGCAGATCTACCACCGAGCTATATTCAGCTGCCCGTGGAACATGGCACATGAACATGGATGGGATTTTCTAATTACCCCTGATTCATGGCACAAGATAAGATATCGGATGTAAAGCCGAGGGCCCAAGGCCAATAACAAACCTCAGTCATGGACTCATGGCACAAGAGTGGACCCTCTCTCTCTTTGAGACGCGGCACCGGTGGCCGGAAGATCTGCTTTTACCCATCCGGACGGATCAGATGTGACAGTGAGAGGTTAGCCCAAATATCCAGGCTGCGTTGGACCAATCAGCTGCATCACCATGCTTGTGTTCAATCGAAGCAGATGGGGCGCCCCTGTGCGTACATCCGAGGTCGATAATTTTTGTGCTTGTTTTTGCGTTGACATGTTATGTGTGCTGGTGGTCGGCACGATCTTAATTGGCTTTTCTTAACTGTTAGATTAGCATTTTGTATAACAACAATTTGTCAAATTGTCTTTTATGAACCGAAAGGGTCGCAATCGAACAGATAATGGAGCTGAGTTTCTATTGGGGACACCGCTTATGAGCGCACAACTTCAAAATTAAATCCACATTTGGAAGATATTGTCCCTGTTGAAAGAGCTGGTATTCAAGTTTTCTATTTATTACTGAGGGTTGGGGTTTGGTAAGGTTCAGACTTGATGAACTGGACTTATTCCTTTATAAACAAAATATTAAGCGTGTGTTCAGACATTGGTGAACGGACTTACTCCTATATTTCTTTTAAAAAACATTTCAAGATTTTGTTGGTTTGAATTGTGCTACACTTATGACCCCGACATGTGGCTAGAGTTAACATCGCAAGCAGGTTTTTTCATAATCACTCTGTGAGCATCCGAATCATGTCAACGCGCAAGCAGGTCCTTCTGCTTGGTCGGACACAATATTTTTACAATTCATTTGGATGCACATCATTAACAATTTTTGTCGAAAGTGTAAAACCTGATAGACTACATAAGCAAGAAAACCCACAAAAACCTCCCAAGATATTTACAAATTACCTGTGGCTCCCAGGTCGACTTGGCAAAACGAATCTCTTTCAAACCTTCCAAATCTGAATAGAAAATCCAAAAGACGGAAGTGACACATGGAAAGCTAACAAGTAACTGTAGCACGCCACGTAAAGAATGTTCACGCGTCGCCTCCGATACTCGATCCGAACCTTCCCATTTCGAACAGCCCGTTCCGAAACGGCAAGATATATTTACCGGCGCAGAAGATCCCACAGGTCGCGGCGTATAAAGCTACGCGGCACCCGCGCGTCTCCCACCAGGAACAACAAGAGAAGCCGCAGCGCCACCGCACCACACCAGCGGCAGCAATGGCGACAACTCGCCGGCAGCGCCGCCCGTTCCAGCTCGTCCCACTCCTCTTCTTCCTCCTCGCAGTCGCCGCCTACGGCCGCCTCATCTCCGACGGCTTGACGCCAACCTCCCACCTCGGCACGACCGTGATCCGCCTCGGCTCCTCCGCGGCGCCGGCCAAGGCGGAGGAGAAGTGCGAGCAGTCGTACGGATTCCTCCCCTGCACCACCACCGTGTTCGGTAACCTCTTCCTGGTGCTCGCCTACGGGTTCCTCATGTACAAGGCGGCCACGTACCTGTCGGCGGGGAGTGAGCTGCTGCTCGAGATCATGGGCCCCGGCCTCGTCGGCGGCCTCCTCCTTCCCATCCTCGGCGCGCTCCCCGACGCGCTGCTCGTGCTCGGTTAGTTCGCCTCACCTTGCTTGCTTCCTTAGCCCGGATTGTGCTTTAATGAATTGCCACGCATTCGGTTGCCTGACCTACTCGATCGCCTGGTTCGTGTGTTTCGAGGATTAGGACTGCATAAAGTCTCCTTAGCTTCCATTCCAGGGGACAAAATTCTTCTAGTTTGCCTGGTACACTGAGCTGCTCTAGGGATCAGCCAGCAAAGAGATCAAGCTAATTTTGTTGAAAACTTTTACCCTTTATTTTTTGGGGAAAAAATTGTGTTGATTCAGATCTGAAGCCTCTAGTCTTTGGTTTGTGATTGGATCAGGGTCACTTTTGTAAAGTATATTTTCATGAAGCCTCTGATTGTTCTTTGAATTTTTGGCTTTACTGTGCAGTCTGAACTCTTGCTTTGCTCTGAATGTTTCTGTTTCAGTATGTTTTACTCTCAACTTGCTAAAGTTCCACCGGTGCTTGTCGGTGGCCTTTTGACCTTTATTTAGCCTTTTCCTTTCAAGATAGAATGTGTCTTTTCTCTTCCATGATTGACCTTTTACATTTTTGTTAACTGCTTAGGGTTGGTTAAATTTCGTATGTCATTTTGACAGCAACCGTTAGATTTTAAGCTCTTCTCTGATCAAACTTTATTTTGTTTTTGAACGAACACTCTTCTTCAAGGATCATGGTCCTTTAGTGTTGTGAAATCTCTAGTAAAGTTTATGTACCGGTTAATCAGTAAAGATCATTGAAAGAGTAACATTTCGTTCCCACAGTGTGATGCATATTTTGACGTTGCAAATGCATTAGCTATAGTTAATTTTTCATAACACAATTGGGATCCAAGCTTTACTAAAGTATGTATCGGTGAGACTGAGATCTCATACTACAGTTCACAAGTGGTACTGGGCTGCAGGGACAAAATATATTATTATGACAGAACCTTACTGTATTATACAACTACTAAATCTAATCTGATCAGATATCTATTCTAGTTCTAACACCACAGTAGTTGGCAGCCTCGCTAAAAATGGTTCATAGTCCCTCAAAAAATGTCTGGTAATCCTGCAGTCACTTAAAAATACAGTAGAAGAACTTTCTGAATTTCATGCCTCGTACCAGATTTACGTGACAGAGTGGCAGATTTACTTGATCAAAACATTCTCCTTGTGCATGTACTAGAATCATGAAATTGCTGTTCGTATTATTGAAAAGTGATCACTTTGCACGTGATATGTTTTAATCAGTAAAAGGAAGAATTCTGACAGACTGTTGATTACGTTGCAGCGTCTGGCCTCTCAGGGAGTAAAGAGACTGCACAAAGTCAGGTCCTTGTTGGAATGGGGTTGCTTGCTGGTTCCACGGTCTTCCTCCTCACCCTGCTTTGGGGAACCTGTGTCGTTGTTGGCAAGTGTGACCTTGGGCCAAACGGTGTTGCAGTTGATTTACAGAACACTAAGGGCTGCAGCTTGACTGGTATGTCACTAGGCAGAATTATCCAAACACTCATCACTACCAAACCAAAGATGGCAATTTTGAACAAATGTGTTCAGTTGACTATTATATGTAGTGACTTGTAATTTGCTGCAGGCACTGGCATCACAACTGATGTGCAGACCAGCTACGCGGCACGGATCATGGCGATATCTGTCATCCCCTTTGTCATCGCTCAGTTCCCGGTGATGTTGAAGAGCCACCACGGCAAGCGTCTAGCTGTCTTGCTGGCCCTTATCGTATCATTCTTGCTAGTGCTTTCCTACTGCCTGTATCAGGTAGGTGATTTGATGATAACAATGACAGGATTGACAAGTTTGGTCTACGTGAATCAATTTTGACACTGTTGGATCATGCATCTTGCCTCAGGTTTTCCAGCCCTGGGTCCAGAGGAGGAGACTAGCATATGCGAAGCACAAGCATGTGATCTCCGGGATCCTGAGGCACGCCCAGATGCAAGCACTCGGTCGGTTGCTTAATGATGACGGAACACCCAATGAAGATGTCATACGAAAGTACGGTGCTTCCAACATCCTCGTCCTGTTGGCTCTTGATATGCCAGTAGAACTCTTTCATGAACTTTATATATGCTCATACGCAGGTTGTTCCACAAGATTGACATGGACGAGAGCCGCTCCCTGTCTCGGTCAGAGCTGCACGCTCTCATCATCGGGATCAACTTCGATGAGGTTGACTTCGACAAGGCAGATGCCGTTGATAAGGTCATGGATGACTTTGACACGTCCCGCAACGACGTCGTGGAGGAGGAGGAGTTTGTGCAGGGGATGAAGAAATGGCTCGAGGAGGCCAAGCGCAGCGTGCCAACCAGCGGCGCCTTCTCCGTGAAGTTCATCGACGACTTCCACGCGGTAATCTGTCACCCTGGATTCTCCATGTCCTGTAGGGAAAGTGCATAGCTGTGCACAGCAAGAACTTACCGGGATCACCTGGATTTTGCAGAGGACGAGGCAGGAGCACAACCAGCTGGTTGACCAGGCCGACGAGGCTGTGGAGAGCGTCGAGAACCCCGCCTGGTGCATCACCAAGGCCGTGGCGCTCCTGATCTTGGGTGCCGCCATCGCCGCAGCGTTCGCGGACCCGCTCGTTGACGCCGTCCACAACTTCTCTGACGCCACGCACATTCCTTCCTTCTTTATCTCTTTCATCGCCCTCCCGCTGGCGACCAACTCAAGCGAGGCCGTCTCTGCCATCATCTTCGCCAGCAGGAAGAAGCAGAGGACCTGCTCGCTCACTTTCTCTGAGGTACGCATAGCGCCGTTAGACACAGCACTCCTCTTCCCTCCGACTTGATCAAATATTTGATGGCTCCTTGGTTTGCAGGTGTACGGCGGCGTGACGATGAACAACACGCTGTGCCTGGGCGTGTTCCTGGCGCTCATCTACTTCAGGAAGCTGACTTGGGACTTCTCATCGGAGGTGCTCATCATCCTGCTCGTCTGCATCGTCATGGGCCTCTTCACCAGCTTCCGGACCACGTTCCCGCTCTGGACCTGCCTCGTCGCCTACGCGCTCTACCCGCTCTCACTCGTCATCGTCTACATTCTCGACTACGTCTTCGGCTGGTCATAGGCGCATCAAGGCTTCTCGGCGTCTCATTCTTTTGGCGCCCACGAATGTTCAGTTTGATCTTCACTTGTAATTTGACTTCTGTGATTATATGTCCAGACTCTGTGAGACGTTACTCATGTTCGACGTAACCACGTTGTCTTTCGTCGTATAGAACCTGAATGCCTCTAGAATCTCCACGTATTTCATCACAATTTTATAGCAGCTGAGTGTTTCTGATCTTGTACTTTTTTTAATTGAAAAGGGCAGTGGTTTCTCTACCTTATATATTCAAATTGATCACTGAGCAATCAAGAAACTTTTTTTTTTGAGATGAGCAATCAAGAAACTAGTATAGGTAAAAGCAAGACAAATTTTACACGAACAAAAAGACATCATAAAAACTGTTTATCACAGATGGTCTGTCGTGGGCTTTGGACCTTGAGCTCCATAATGATGAAGCACCTGATGTTTGCATGGAGTTGCGTCGACTTGAAGCAAAGCTTATCCCAAAGACCTACACTTCAAATTGATTCTCTAGGCGCTGCGTACATGTCCAAAAATGGGAGAACAAAATGCCACACCAGGTCATTTGCTCAAAGCAAGTAGCCGTCAGTCATGCATTCATGTTTCCTTGCAATTGTCCCAAGAAGCTGGTTAGTTTTGTGGCAATCAGATGGTAACCAGCCGATTGTTTTCTTCTGAAGATTCCTTTGATCATCTGCAAAACAGAAGCAAAGCCCTAACCAGGTTTAAGCTCGATTAATACTTCACAGGGCACCTGTTACAGATTTTGAGAGGGACACACTTTCTTAAGAGTTAACGACCTACCGTGTAACTCCAACAGGGGGGGTGTGACATGCAGAAAGATAAACAGAATTTTGTGCTTAAAAAAATATTAGGACTAGCAGCACATAATGCTTATGTAGATAGACAGAAACAAGCATTAATTTTCCTATTTTGCCATTAAAACAAGTTCAGCATACAGCAATGATAAAGCGTCAGCTTCGCAATGAGCACTTCTTTTGGGAGTGTCCAAGAAGATGACATCGACCACATTGAACGATCCGTTTTGGTCGTTTCAAGCTCTCTATCTTAAGAATCTTCATTTTGGGGCGGCCAGGTGGCCTCCGAATCTTGGGTGGACTAAGTATCACATCTGCTCTGCTGCCTATACCTTGAAGGCCAGAAGACGAGCTGTTCCACTGGCTCCTGTCAGGTATTGGATAGATTGTCTGGGAGTAAGTTTCCCGATACTTCATTACGCTGAAGCATTCATGAGCATATAGGCGGGGATCCTCACCACAGGAAAGTAATGCCGCAGCAGCATGTGCACATGGAATGCCATAAACTTGCCATCGACGGCATGAACAGCACCTAGCCTGAGTATCCACAATGTTTGTTCGCTCTGATGATACAATCTCAAACTCCACCTTGTTTGCTCGAAGGACTTGATAACACCCTGAGTCAGATATAGCTTCTGAAATAAGCTTCTCGGCTGATGGAACAAGAACTGAGTTGTATGATTGTGCCAGGTTTTGACGTTCAGCAAACCAGCAGGTCAACTGATGCCTTATGTGCTCTACAGTTTGCACGATGGGGTACTCATGACACTCAAGGGACCAGTTATATAATATCTCAGTAATTCCAAGACTAAAATGGCCATACCGGATACCCACAAAGTAAGCAACTGCCCAGAGATTTGGTGGAAAACGCTGCAACCATGGCATGACATCTTGTACTTGCATCATCTCTTTTACCTTCGAATCAAATTCCCCTGTTGTGAGAGCATAAACAGCACTCCAGAAAAGGTTGAGGAGCTTAGGATTCTTGAACTCATCACGAAAACTTTCACTCACATATCTCAAACAAAATCCATGAAAAGCAGTGGGGAAGTGGAGTTCAACAGCTTCAACCACTTCCGGTTTCCTCTCGGATAGTATTGTCAAGATGGGCATCTTATCGGTGTTAGCTCCAAGCATCTTCCTCAGTTCTGATATAAACCACTTCCAACTTTCATCACTCTCAGCATCAACAATACCAAATGCCAGAGGGTACATCATGTGATCAGCATCAACAGCTGAAGCACATAGCAGTGTCCCAAGATACTTCCCCTTCAGCTCAGCCTTGTCAATTTCCAAAAGGGGCCTGCATGCATTTAAGAAACCATAAATGGATGCATGAAATGAGACAAACAGCCGTTGGAAGGAATTAGCTGGTCCTGTCCCTCTGTATATTACAACACTGCCAGGATTCGTCTTCAAAATCTGCTCGCAGTATGCAGGAAGAAAGCGATAGCCATCTTCAAGGGTACCATGAACGGCAGCCATGCTTCTCTCCTTTCCACGCCATGCCTGCATATAAGAAACAGCGACCCCATGCTGCTCCCGAATATCCTGCAATATTTCTTTAGGCTTGATCTGTGGGTTATCTCTGAGCCTAGCCTCAACAGACCTAGCGACCCAACCAACAGTAGCCTGCTGCGGACAGTGAAAGTTGGAACACCCGGGCATTTAGCAATGTGCACCCGCCATGGACATCCTTCTTTTGAGCACTTTGCGATGAATCGGCTACGGTCAGATTTTACAACACGGAGTTCATAATGCAAAGCAATGGCCATGTCCTTGACAGTCCTCCGGCATGTTTCGACATCAGCAAACTCTTGACCAATGACAAGGGTATGGGGGCCAGGTACAAGGTTCTGGTCTGGCTCGCCTAAAACCTCTGGCTCATCAAAAATCTCTGGCTGACCTAAAACCTCTGACTCACCTAAACCCTCTGGCTCAATTAAAACCTGGCTATCTTCCATCAATCTGCCAACCCACTAGCTGAATAAAATTTGCTCCTATGGATCATAGAGAACTCAGTGCTTAGTATCAGAAATGGGACAATTTGCCCACTAACTCCAGACCTGTACATATTAGCACAAGTAACTGGTCATTAAAGTAGCAAATGGTAGTTCCATCTCAAACTGGGCAATGTGGTTTACAGAGTCAGTAACACTAGGATGAGTACTAACAGTAACACTGGATGAATGACTGGATCTGCAGTTAGTTACATGATCAGTTTATGCCATCTGCATTATGTCGATTGTCGAGATGCAATAGAGAACTCTATTACAACTATTTTCTTGCTTCTCATTTTTCAGTCAAGTACGAACATCAGTTTACTCAGGGAAACTGAGAGCTTAGAGCCTCCTAAACTAAGAGAGAAAGATTATGAGGCCTATCTCTATTAGGTTCACCTCTCCTGGAGGCCCTACCTACTTGACATAAGTGGTCATTAGCACGAAAGAAACATTGAGTTTGCTTTCCCCAATACCATTTTTCTTTCTCTAAATTCAATAAGAGGTGTCTGCTTTGTGTCGAGATGCAATAAGTTTAAATTTCTAAGGTAACAAACTGCAATTAAACAACAGTGCATGGAATCCAACTGAATCCCCAAAATTTGAGGGGAAGCACACTGATATTGGTATCCCCACCAAGCAAATCGGCATTGATGTATGGATTGGAGCATCCAACCCTCAAATTTGAGGGGAAGTACACTGATACTAGTATCCCCACCAAACAAATCGGCAATGATGTATGGACTGGAGCATCCAACCCAGACTTGCAAAACGAACGATTAAGATGGGCTCTTCGAACTATCAATCCAGAGGTGGACCGACCAATCGGGCGAGGTAGGGCATCCGAGAGCTCCGCGCCCAGGTCGCCACGAAGGAGGATGATTAGAAGACTGGGGAGGATAGCTCAGCACTCACCTTCCGTCGAAGCTGGAGGAGGAGGGTTCTGGGCGGGCTCGCTGCGGTGCGCTGGCCGCACGAGACCTAGCCGCTTCGCCGTCCTTGCGCCGCTCGGGGTCCTGACATCTGAGAGAGAGCTGTGTGACGGCGGGGGGATGGGGGCAGAACGGGAATCGGATTGTCGGACCCTCTCCCTCGGTACTTTAGCTCAAATCAGGCACGTCCATCTTCAAACGAATGGGTATTTTCTTTATTCTATTTCTCGACTGTAGAATTTTACATGCTATTTTTTATTGCGAAAATGAGGATTTTATTGATATTATAAAGTGTAGTACAGCTCCAGCATAAATAAAGAGTTACAGCTAAGTTCTCCAAAGCACTATTCATCATCTTCCTCGATGAGTTAGAATGTTTTAGAACAACAAAGAAAACACATTAAACATCTCAAATTCTTTGATGGGATACACGAAACCTTGAATATGACACAAATTTGCTTCAAAAAATATGACACAAATTTCAGCATCAAGATTCAAGAATCAGTATCCAGACAGATATGCGATTGTATCAATCCAAGCACAAAAACACGAGGGATTGCTTACCAACAAGGAAGAAATCAATATCTATTTGGGTGAGTTTCACTCCAATCCACGCCAGACTAGTCCAGTCTAGTCAAATTTGTAATTTTATATCTAAATTATTCATATATCTATGTGTAATTGTATTTTATCAAACAATTTATGT
>LAPY01000775.1:136851-148282 GCA_000970635.1 Eragrostis tef
AGCCCCCCCCCCCCCTAGAGGCCCCCCCTTCATTTTTTTCTGGTAGACAAGAGAGGTTGAGGGCGCTGGAGGTTGAAGACGATTCGGATTTTGGATATTTGTCGCTCGGGAATGATGGAGGAGGTCGCTACGAATCAATTTTGCTCAACCACAGTCATTAGCTCGCTTAAATTTCAATAGCCGTGAGCTTTCAGTTTGCAACAATGGCGTCCTGTACTCAGGTCGTATCGTTTGCGCTCGATCTGGAGGTGGAAGGAAGGGTCTATGGGCTTTGGGCGATGCTGGGATTGGGCCTACCCTGATATTGGGCCACTCACGCTGGACAGGGTAAAAGTACGTATGCGACATCATTCTTCTTTCTCTAAGTCTTCTAATTTTTTCCTTTAGTTTAATCTATAGAGTATTAGGAGCAAAATACAAATACACCTAAAAAAATTTAAATACAAATAAATCAGTTTGGCGCCTCTGCAAGATTAAAATGAAAGAGATGTATTGTAAGTTTTAGCGGTATAATTTGACATAAAATTATTCGTTATGTACAAAATATTTTGATTTTGCGCCATAGCCTATGCTATGAACTTTACCACACCTCAAGTTTTTTTTTCTGTCATTTACGCGAGATTTGAACTTTCCTCACCGTGTGCTTATGGGCCGGTGTCTAGCTTGTCGATAACGTTTCGCGTGAGCAGCCGGTGTCAAGACAGACCGCGAGGCAAGCTGACAATTCACGCTCTATCATCATAAAGTTCAGCCCCCCTTACAATTTCCATCTGGATCCGCCACTGATCTTCGCTCTCCTCCTCATCCTCGCTCTTTTCCCCGTACAAGAGTGAGCGACGATTGGTAATGTTACAGGCGGAGGTATCAACGGCGTCGGACAGACGCTGCCACTCCTTCCACAACTCGTAGAGTTCCTTCATGTCCTCATCGTGTTCATCTCCCGCGAGCGTCGAATCACCGCTTGTGACGCACTCCCCTTCGCTGTCACCATCGGCGGCAGCCACCACACCATCTGGTTCCTCGCCTTCGTCGCCGGAGCAGCACGCCGCCAGCTCTTCCAGCGCCTTCCGTTTTGGGGCGCGCCTCCCCGACGGAACCTTTTCACCGTTCGATGGCGCGACCTCCAGCTTCACGATGGTGCACCCCTTCATCGCTTCCTCCTCACCGATCACAGCCGCGTCCGGCATGGACTGGTCGAGATCACCAAACACGCCAGCCATTCGGAACTCCTCGGCCCTCGATCGCCAACTGCCTCCGTCTTCTAGAACAAGTACTGCCTGCCAACGGGGAGATCTGACCTGCCACTCGTCTCACGCCTTCGTATGTTAAAATGTCAAGGACAAGGAGCCCTATCCCTCTTCACCACATCGGAATCGGAGGTGGAATACACCAACTGCTCGTTCACGGGCACCTTCACCTCTTGACTTTTCATAGTAGTGTACTAGCAAAAGTACCCGTGCGTTGCCACGAGCTGTCTAAGAAAAAAAAACACGTACAAGTAAGTTTAATGAATCTCGGCTTTTTAAATAAACTTGAATTTGGACCGTTCAAGTAAATATTCGTTAGTACCAGAGATCAACATGCTTTTGATAAATTCTGAGTAGACAAAATGGTAAAAGTGACAAGTAAAAACCCGCCATTGCTAAATTGCTAATGTCTATTTGTTAAATTGCTAATAACTTTTCTTAACTTGGGATTTTGCATCAGCTAGGTTGACACCGGAGCCTCTGGTATGCATTATATGCCGGCCGTTGCGGTAGCAGTTGAATGAGTAAAGTACAATGAGAAGTGATTGACTCTTGTGCTGATCGTATCTGAAGATGTCATATAATGGTGATAGGTTCAAATTACAGAACTACCTGTCTTGATCGCTTACAGGGCTTGCCCATGTGTTTATTTGTTCTGGTAAATGGGGAGATTGAAAGGTAATTGTTTCGTTGTCCTCCAGTAATAACAGAAACATGGGAACAAGTCTACAACATCACAACTATTAATTCATTTAATTCTCTCTCTCCACATAGCCAACAACGTTTGCATCATATTTAGAAGCAAGCCCTTGCAAAAAAAGAAGCAAGCCCTTGTCACAGAAAAAGATCAAATAACTATCGGGTTTAAATCCAAATTTTATCACTTAGTTCTCGCCATTCCCAATCTCAAACTCCAAATCAGGCCACAAATAGAATAAGGGGAGGAAGCTACCTACTTAAGTGATATACGGATACGCAAGCATGCAAAGGTAACAGATAATCGTTCCCTCAAGACATAACTGAAAGGAGATCTGACAAGGATGTGGCTGTGTCTGGCCCTAGAAATCATGTACAATTATCCGAGAAGATTTGTCAAATAGATACAAAAACACGTCAATGACGAACCACACAATCAAACTGACCAGCTCAAAGCAGTAGAGCCGCTACCCAATTCGTTCAAATTTGCAGAAAATCAAAGTTAAGGATTTTTGCTTCATACATTCCGTCAGGTATTGCTAGGTAATCAAAACACTTGACATTCCCCGAAAGAAGGAATAAATCAAATTGAGGATTTCCAATTGGTAGCACCAAATTGCTAGGTAATAACAATTTTCATTTCAATTCCTGTGATATCAAGTGCTTGATATGTGACCTCGAGTGCTTGATAGAATAATTCAGTACCTACTTCCGGGGAAGTGGGGAACCAAATTAGCTTTCGCATCCAAACATCAAACAGCTTCTGCGCCCTGAGGTAGAAGCGGCTCTTCTCGAAGTCCTACCGGCCTCCGAAGAGCGCCCACCACACCAGCCCCAGCACCCCACTCTTCTTCCCCTTCTCCTGTCTCCTTCTCCTTCCCCTTCCCCTCCGCCGTCGCTGCCTCCACCGCGACAGTGACCACCTCGTCTGCAGTGCCATCGGGGAAGAAGCCAATGGTTGGGCAGGGGGTAATTCATAGCATAAAAACCACACATTTGGTTTGTGTAGTCAAAGCATTTAAATATCTTATGAAGCTATAATATTCTGACCATATAAAGTAAATTACATGAATTAAAATGTAGCAAATTATATAACTCAGAAACTTTTGCTGTTTATGTATATACTATACTATTACATAATATTTATAACTTGGCAGCAGTTTTTTTCTTGATCATGTTCAGATAGCGTCGTATCTTTTCAGGTATAGCGTTGCCACGGACTGGTAAAAAAAATCCACAATTAAATTATTCAGTAACATGTGATGTTTTTTACGGTGATATTTTTATGAAAAGAATAAAAGATGAGTAATCATAAGTGGGGAGCATATTCTATGAGAACCAGGTTCGTGTGAGAACTATGATAACTCCAATCTGGGCCACATGATCTTGATCCAAGGAGGCACATGAATTCAGGTGAGAGGGGTGATTTACAAAATCACCATCCACTTAATCATACTTTTACAAATTAGCCCTCCCACCTCTCCCTTGGATCAAGATCATGTGGCCCAGATTGGAGTTCTCATAGTTCTCATACGAATCTGGTTCTCATATGATACGTTGCCTCATAGGAAAGTGAACATCAAAACTAATCATTTAATATTGGCAAAATCAAATAAATGAACCGATCGATGTTTGCCTGTGGACTACTGCATAACCAGAACTCAGCATACACAAAAGTCAATTAATATGAAATGGTGAGCCATTACACAGTAGAATCGCAACTCACAAGAACAATAACGAAGTTGAGGCACTGGAATGCACAAACACAAGCTTCTCTGAACCCAACAATGGAACATAGTTTGCAAGCTCATGTGCAACCGTATTACATGAGCTATGACACCAGTTAACTGAAACATCAGCAAAAGGGTTGGAGATAATGCTTCTAGCTTCACGTATCAAGACACTACAGTCAACAACATCAAAACTACAATTTTTCAGTGCTATAGACAAATTTGCCAGCTCAGTTTCAAACACCACATGTTCTATGTCCAAATCCATCATTGCCAGTTCAATCCCTTTCATCATTGCCAAGCATTCAACATGCATGTCAAGCGTTTAATCAGACTTACTTCCTCATCACCTAACCATACATCCTCATGATCCAGTTCCTGAATGCATTGAAACAGTAGCATCACAGTTGATTTTCACATAACCCTCTCATTGTACAGGAGGAAGGATGTGGGAAAACAAAACAATCAGCTTTGTCGTCAAAATAAACTGACGGAAATACATCTCATTACAATGCATTGTATACACATACAGTCAGCTTGTAATATACAAATATAATTTTGAATCAATTCTTTTTTTCACACTTTATCAGATCATACCTATACTATTGCAGCTACTGTCACCCTTTCTGAAAAGTGCCAGCCATGTCTTGTTTAGTCAACTAAAGAAAAGAGAACTAAAAGCCTTCCAAAACTTGTTGCACTAAACAAATAAATTGCGATTTAGCCATCATGCCAATTCTAAAAAATCATGCAAAATCGGACAGCACCTAAAGAGAATTAATATGCTTATTATCTGAAGCCATATTCACAACTTGTTTCATCAGTGGACTACAATATAGGAATTTGCTTACACCAAGAAAGTGTTCATTTCATTTAGAAACAGACAATATGTGTGTGCTTAATTTACAATCTAGATCATCCTTCAAAAGAAATTCTTAAACACTTACTCCAAGGGCAGATTTGAATTAGTATACAGTAGATAAGCATATGTAAGGGTGAATCATAAATAAACTGACAGCGCCAAATACCCCGGGTAAATCATAGAAGTCAGAGATTACATGTTAATCATATACAGTTGAGGAAGGTTACCAAACGAACATCAAAGCAGCACCGTACTGCTTCAGATGCATATCCAATTCACTTGCTCATCCAATAAAAAAAATCCAAGGATAACGAGTAATTGAAATATATTGTCAATTTTGCTCTCTAGATTACATATTTCATTAATAAAGCATGAAAGTAAAAGTTCCAGGTAGAAATAAAGAAACATTGAAAAATATGTATTGACCTAACATTTTTCAGGTCATGCACTGAGCACTACTAATAAATAACAAAACGATAGTAAATTAAACAACCACCAATCAAAGTAATTAGCACGGGCAATGGATACTGCAACCAGATTCAATTGAAACTGTTTAGAAAATCTTACTAATCGGGATGGCTAAGAAATTGTACTCAGCTAGCTGTTACGCCTGAGTCAAGCAAGAAAGAATAACTACTTGCTACTGTGAGAGGGCGGCACCGAGGTCGTGTTGGTGCTGGTACTGCATTACCAGCGCCATGGACGTGCCGTGCCGCTGTCGAAGTCGTCTTGCTGAAGCCGTCGTCGCACCAGGACGCCAGGGAGGCCTTGAGGCTGGCATCGTCGTCACTATCGGCATGCTGAAGACGTTGTGCCTTATTCTGTCGCCTCGCTATGGCTATCTGAACCTGTACGGACCAACTGGACCTATGGCAACATGAACCTACTAATTGTTCAGTTAACTCTGAGAGGAAACTGAACTGAACCTTGTACTCCCTGCAAAGAACGGAGACCTACGTGTGGATCAGCACATCAACACACGCCTAGCTATGTCAGCATTCAGGAACACATTAGCATGTATAGCTATTGAGTAGGTAGCAGTTCCCTATCTGCAACTTATCACAAAGGTTTATGGAATCTGGTTGACTCAAAAGAAAGTAGCATCCATTCAGCAGAAATTCAGTGCCATATATTACCAATACAAGAATATATCAGGTTTGAATTTAGCACATTACAAATTTGTCTGTGTCATTCTTGGCATGTTAGTTCGAGAATACCATGTGCAAAGAGATTAAGAGTTGGAAATTCGTAATTTTCATACAAACAAATTAGAAGGAAACCATGTGCGTAGTTATCAAGTGAAATAGGGATCTGCATGGAGAATATGCATATGGGAAAAAATAGTAGCTACAAGTACTTGCTAACATTGTCATAAGAAAGATCATAGCATGCATGCTTTGAGATGGCGAATCCGAGAAGCCCTGGTGTAACAAAATGAAACCGGTACAAAAGCGTAGTTTCAGACAAGGGGAACCTACACCTACTGGAATAATATGTGATTAATGAGAATTTATGCACACTCTTGAAGATGACTAAAACAGACTAAAATTTTGTATCAGGAATCATTTGGCAAGGAATTAAGGTACAACGGAAGCGTATGCATTGGCTATGTAACATTGTTTGAGGCTTCAGATTTTTAGGCTTTTAGTGTATTTCAAAGCAGTGCACAAACAAGCATGGCAAGAGTTTTATGTAAGAAAAAAATAAGGGTGCTCAAACTGAACCTGCACAAACCGTCTGTACATAGCTACACGACCCCACTGATTCATCAAATTGGTTCATAGAACATCAAACTGATTCATGGGTCACATTCCCGCTACTGTCACTGAGCAGCAGACAAATAAGGCACTCACCTAGGGAGAGCTGATCGAACCCTGGTACTCTGCTTGGCGACGATCCTCGCAGCGCATGTGTTCGTCAATTGCAGGTCATGGCATGGTAGGATCACTTTGGCAGAAATCAGAGGAAACAGAAAAACAGAAATTAGATCATGGAGGAAGGGAGATGGCCTGGATAGTCATGAGGATGAGGTGATCAGCAGGGAGGACGTGGCGATCAGAGGAAGCCGCTATCGGATCACGCGACAATCTACTATTTGCCTTTGATCCCTGCTTGCAACGAACCTACTGTCCTTTGATCCTTGCATGTAAAAGATCTAGCTAGCACACTAATTTGCATCAGGGTAAACCGAGGCACCATTGGGCAGAACCCTCGCCCGGCCGGTGGCTCGGGTCGTCCCGGCTGCTCGGCGGGGCGAGGTCAGCGCGGCATAGCCTGGCAGAAGGCTGCCCTTAAGCGTTGAAGGGGATGGCGGCGAGGGCGTCCCGTTCCCGGCGGCACGTTGGCGAAGCTCCGAAAGTCTCGCGTCCATGATCGGGGCAAGCCGATCACATCCTGCCGGCAGCAGTTGCATATTGAAGAAATTTCACCGAGGACTTGCAATCGTATCTGTGCGGGATTTGGAATCGTATCCGTGCGGGATATGTGCCAACATTGGCCCACATGGCGTTTCCTATGGAAGTGAACAGGGCAAAAAAAGAACGACGGACGCGTATCTGTTTCTACAGAGAGGGCTGCGACGCATGCACATGAAATAATAAAGAGTAAAGAAAGATGTAGGGTGCGATGGGACATATCAAAGAGCGGAAGAGCTCTGATCTCCGTCGGAATCGGGATGCGATCATGCGATACGACTGGGAGCGAGACGTAATGGGCCGCATCATGAATTCCGGTTCCGAGTCAGGTACAGACAGACCAGCGCAACTGCGCAACCTGGAGTGCTGTAAACGTTCTATAATAAAGGCAGTACGCCCGTTCCTCAAAAAAAGAAAAAAAAAACTGCGCAACCTGGAACCGCCAATAGCAAAGCGGTACGCGCCGTGCAGGTCCATCTTGAAAGATTTTTTTTTTCTTAGGGAACAAATGGCCCAAACAAATGGTATGGGTTTCACTTTGTTAATGAAAGCGCTCTCGGTCATATTGACTCGCTCAAAATATGGCCCATGAAAATACTCACGGGTCCAGTAAAAATGGGCCACAACGCTACTTAAAAATGGGCCTTATCTCACCATTGAAGATTTATACGCACGTTCGTCCAAATTTTATGAAGCTGTGCTCGTCACCTCTGTAACGTTTCTGTTCAGAAATTCAGCCAAGACGAATTGCATTTCTGTTCACAGCGCAATTTGTTGTTCAATCATAATGGGAGCAGAGTTCGGTGGCTCGTACGTGCAGGGTCCCTTTTGTTCCTTTTCTGAGGGCTACTTTGAACAAAATCAATCCACAGGGACTGGAGTGGAAAATAAACTTCCCATATGAGTGACATGAGACTGTCCGGTAGCAGCAAACAAAGGGATGGAGAGGAGCCGCGGAGCTTGCACATCATGGAAGAGCATCACCATGACGCCGCAGAGTGCGTCCCAATAGATCAGGCCACCCCACAACACTGTACCAGCCGTTCCTCATTCTTACACAAAGGATTCATGAGAAAAACAACGAATTGACAGTCAAGTATTGGACATCGTTGATCGTTTGGATAACGATCACGGCTGATTATTCAACTATCATCTTTGCAGCCCGCCTAGACAGCAGTCAGGTCAGATTCAGAGGAGATACTTCAAAGGTTCCAGATTCTTTTCAGCCAAAAGTCACAAAACAATGATGCAGACTTAAACAAGGGCAAGTGAACGAATTAGATGTGCTCAGGTTGAAATACATAAACACACAAAATACCATCAACCGGCTTAGCTCCCGCATGGATATCATCAACTAATAAAAGAACTAGCATAGATAGTCACTCAGATTCAGCCACATCAAGCATTATATAACGCGGGCCATCTGAAATCACGAACATCAATAAAGCATCCCAAACCCACGCACATGAGAAGATGAGAGAGTTCCCAGCCATACAAATAAACAATAACATTATAATGTCACATGGCAACAACTAGCATAGATAGTCCTGCTCATATTCAGGCAACCATGCACCATGTAGGATCAAAATTGCTATACAAAGCAATCCCATTCGCACATACCTGGGAACGTAATCCGAATTCAAAGCCCTAAATACGAAGACAATATGTGGATCAATTCCATAGATTATAACTAAAGAATACATGACCTGATTCACATGTATGGATGGATCGGAACATTAGCTACACAGTTTAGTTACGTTTTATAATAACTAAGAACAAGGCCTGGCCTGCTCGGGCTAAGAACAAGTTCGCCACCTACTCAGGGTTCAAGAGCATAAAGAGCACAGCGCCACATTCTTAACAACAGCATCCCGCAGCAATCACACTCAGCATGGTGCCAATTTTTTTATCAAGAAAGTGATCGGCACACAATGAAACATATGCGTTGATACAGAACACAAGGGTGCAAGCTATATGTATGCAACAAATAGAATGGTTAAACAAAAGTTCAGACATAGTGATCAGCACACAATGTAAATATTATGCAAAGATGTTGGACCGAGTTATGACAAAAGTTAGAGACTTGAATGAACCAACATCATAGGTCCAACATCTTCACACAGTATTCCTCACAGACGAGCAATCAAAAAAATGAGATTCTTGCCGAATCCGAGGTGCACAATAATAACTTGAAAGAGAACATGATAACCATATTATATTAATGATATGGATAACAGAATCTAACAGTAAGCTCACATGGAAGTAACGATGGATGATGGGTGTTGATTAATAAGATCAACCGAATATCAAGACACTACAGCAAGCACATCACTTTCAGCTACCCAGATAATCTACTTCGAAACATGAGAAGCCACGATGTTGGATAGACCCATCACATGATGACACAAACAAAGATATCATTAACTAACAGAACAGCCTATCTTAGCCGCCACATTGTAATCCAGTAAAAGACAATGAATGGAAAGAACTCGCATGAAAAAACTAGGCCTGCCTGAGAAGATTCAGGCATAATAAGCATTCCATCCACATGATCATGCGATCTTAATCCAGCCCCATCACATCGTAATATACAGAGACAGAAGGGTTATATCATAAGTGCCTTCATTTATACTGATCACATACTCGGTGGATCAATAACATAGATGATCCATAACTTAGGAACACAGTACCATGGCCTAATTAACTTAGCTGCGACTTAGATGATAACATAGAGATGGATCCATAACATTAGCTAAACATTACCAGGTCAGGTCTTAAAATTTAGCTAGCACATAGATAGATAAACTGATAGATAGCGAGGGTGCAGACCATGAAGGGTCTTCATCGTCTCAGTTGGTGATGGGCTCCTGAACAACCTCCTCCCCCTCGTCGTCCTGGCTCTCCTCCTTCTCCTCCCTGTTCCTGAGGGAGCGATAGCAGACGGTGCTCCAGCCGGTGGTGTCAATGGCGCGGATCCGCTGCATCCACCCCTCGTAGAGGATGTCCAATTCCTTGTCATCCTCGTCTTCTTCCTCCTCGGGCGTGGAATCACGGCTTGTGAGGCACTCGTCACCACTTGGCAACCATCTCTTCCGCCTTCCGTTTGGTGGTGCGCCTCTCCGACAGCGCGAACTCCGGCTTCGATCCGGTGGAGCGCCCCTTCATCGCCTCCTCCTCACCGACCCCGGCCGCCTTCGACAAGGAACTGTAGAGACCAAGCTCATCGGCGATCAGCAGCATCTCCTCACCTGCCGCCGCCTCCATCCCCTGCGCCTTCGAAGAGCACTGACTTGCCATCGGTAGATCTACCAGGTACTCGAACGCGCTCCTCGCCTCTTGAGATTTCACCGGCAGTATGTGGGATGCGGTGGATTGGGACGGAAAGCAGCGGCGGTGCGGTCGCGGGTTATAAAAGGGACGAGTAACCCTAGCTGTCTCCCCGTCGGCGTCGTAATCGCGGTGTGACCGTGCGAGTCGGAGACGGAATGGATGATTCGGCCCAGTACGTCTCTCTGTGGAGTGGGCCGAGCCCAGTATTCATGGGATTTTGTTTTCTGAACGATGGCATGATGGAATTCTTTTGAGGACTCGCATAATATATATATATTATATTATTATTAGTTCCTCCAAAAAAATATAAATCCCGAATTCTTGGATGTAACATCTTCACAAGCTGTGTCAGAAAAAAAGATTACTGCACTCGGGGTTTATCGAGCGAAGCAGCAGGAGGAACGCTTAACATGGGACATTTTCATCTCAATTCGAAACAACCAAATGTTAGCTTAGTCCAGGCAATCGTGATCGTGCATGTACGAAAACAAATGGCCCTGAAAATTAGTTCCTCGAAATAAATCCATTTATCATAACGAATTCTACATAACTCGAAGCCGTTACAATCCCAGTTGCAAATCCCTGCAATGCTTCTCTATACATACAAATCACACAACATTCAATATCTTGACATTTGGGATAGTCAGATTCATCTCCTCTCTTTCTACCAAATTTTTAAAGGGACCTCTCCCTTACGATTGTGTGCATTTATGAATACGTACAGTATCTCCGTGAGCGGAATAAGCTTAACTTAGCACAGTTTCATAGAAAATTCAAAGGACCGTCTCCCTAACGATTGTTGAGCAAAAATTTGAAGAAAAACAGCACGGTTCAGATGTAGAACGACCTCCTTTTCGTTGACGGAGGGAGTACTCCTGGAGAAGAGACGGTACAACGGGCATGCAATTGGTTTTTTGGGAATATTATATGCCTAGACTCACCTAGTTCTAACTCCTTCGTGTTAACGTTGTGTGGATTTTCACGTGCTAGTAGAACACTATCCGGTCAAAATACGCTCAAGCAAGGTTTTCTCATGCCATATTTTGAATTCCAGCTGTTGTGGGATATGGAGCCATGTCAACTAAAGGAAAGCGTAGGGATTCCCTGCCGAACGGCAGCCTGCCGTGCCTGTCGTTAACAGTGGCCCCGGCT
>LAPY01000775.1:156074-167872 GCA_000970635.1 Eragrostis tef
GCACAATGGTTAAGTCAGGTGATAGCACTGTATTATTCTAGAACTTGGAGTCATACAAATCATGGGTGCGCGGCTGTTTTTTTGGTAGTATGTTTTCCCTATTCTCTGTTTTTCCTCCTGAAGTTCATATATGTTTATTTACTCACCTAGGTTACAGATTGTTGCCTTGTAATTTTAACTGAACCTCCATATGATCTTACTAGTCTCTGAATATTAGTAGTGCATAGGTTGTGCTAGAAGCAAGGATTCTAGGAACGAGTAGTGCACCTTGTAGTTCTGTTTATTATTTTCTAAGCCAAAGCATTTTTCTCTGAACCTATAAACTGCTTAATAGAAACTGCTTACTAGCCGAAGAAAACTAGTGTTTTTTTTTCTCTAGATTTGGTCTGTGTTCCAATATTAGTTGAACTGAACTTCACCTCTTATGGTACAGTATGTTGCTTGATCTGGTGCATGTGCTGTACCAAGTAACCACTAGATCTGCATAAGCAGTCTTGATGAGATAATATGAGGTGTGAATCCATTTTAATTTTGTTATCAGTTTGCTTGCCTGATACCTTGCACCACTGAATACGAGTTTCTTTTGATTGATGACTTTAGTTGTCTCTTTTCCTTAAGTGTTTGTTGAGGCACATCAGTTTAAAGTTTATGTTTATTGGTGATGGTTGTGGGCGGCCACTTATGTCTTTCCTGTATCATTTTTCTTGTCTTGCAGGTAAATAACTTTGTCAATGCACGTCAGATGAGGTCAGAAGGTTTAACTCGATTCTTGGGCACTCCAATGGGCACATCACATCTTCTGAAACCAGAAACCTAATCTGGAGGTTAGGGCTAGGGTGAGTCACAGGGCAGCTCGATTACTTGAGCATGTAGGTTAGCATTATTTTTGTAACCTGTGATCATGATGAATTTTACATGTCTTGTAACCTGTGAAGCTGAGATTGTGATTATGGATATTGCTACCTTGGGTTTTGATACTGACATGTGACTAC
This sequence comes from Eragrostis tef, assembly GCA_000970635.1. Lineage (NCBI taxonomy): Eukaryota > Viridiplantae > Streptophyta > Magnoliopsida > Poales > Poaceae > Eragrostis > Eragrostis tef. Next base: position 157,067 of record LAPY01000775.1, read on the forward strand.
TTCGATTTGCTACCTGGATTTTTGTAAACCGGCGAGTGACTAAAAAAGCCATAATGTAAAAATTCTGCAAATTTGGTGGGTCGAAAGATAAAAAGCCTGCAAATCTAGTGGGCCGAAAGATTAAAAGCCTGCGAAACTAATGGGCCGAAAGTAAAATGGTCTGCGAATTAAGTTGGCAGAAAGATAAAAAGCCTGTGAAACTAGTGGGCGGAAAGTAAAATGGCTTGTGAATTAAGTGGGCCGAAAGTTAAAAAGCCCGTAAAATTAATGGGCTGAAAGAATAAACGCTTGCAAAATTAACAGGTCGAAAGTTAAAAAGCCCGTAAAAGTAATGGGCTGAAAGAATAAAGGCCTTCAAAATTAACATGCCGAAAGTTAAAAGGTTCATAAAATTAACGGGCCGAAAGTTGAAAGGTCTACGAAATTAACGGGCCGAAAGATGAAAGGCCCACAAAATTAATGGGCTGGAAACTGGCCAGGTCCGGTCCAATTGTGACATATTTAGTAATGTCATAAGCAAATTGTGACTTTTTTTTGGTGTCATGAACCGTTGTGACATTTTTGTATAGAGTCACAAAGTTGTGACAAAAATACAGAAATTGTCACAGAAGATATCGCTGACGCACTTTCTATGACTAACTGATTTTTGTCACTGATGCGTCATGGTTGGCCATTTGTGACAAATTTTTGACTTTCTGTGACAAAATCACATTGTCATAAAAAATCAAAATTATTATAGTGTTGTCTCTATATATGAATCTATGTCGTGTGTGACCCACTAATCTAGCCAGCCGGGTGAACGATGGGCCGCGGCTCAGTTTTGGATACAGCGATACACGGTGCAACATACCAGTGAGAGAATGTCTAGCTCAAAGCATGATATGTTTGAGATGAGGCTGGAGAGATACATTGATGGTTTATCCAAAAAAAACATTACTGACCTCAGTAAGAGTGTGATAGCGTTGGATCTTAGCTTAGCATGGATGATGCGGCCCAGAAAGGAGTGAAAGCCGTGTTCATCGAGCTCACCACACAATTAATCATGAGGAAAAGCTTATTTATAAACTAACATGATGACATAAAGCATGCAGATCTCTTGAGACGACGGTCATTCAAATCTTGTATGATTACTTGCAACACGAGTTAATTTGTCTGTGTTTGTGTCTCTTAGGCCATTCTTAATGATACTTTCATTTGCCATTAATTAGGTGTCACATCAACACAAATAGTGACATGGCAAAAAAATTACTATGAGAGAGAGGAGATGCCTTTCATCCTCATGAAAGGATGTTGGTGTTGTTTCCAAGTCAATGAAAGGCAAAAGAAAGTGGATTGAGAGTCTTTCCTTTCATCTTTAAGGAATCTAACCAACAAATAAGTGCCACCTAGCAATAATTTAAGAAAAATGCTACAGAGCCGACTGGATTTGCCGACCGTGATACGACCGAACGGCAAACCAACCCTCTGAGGTGAACACCGTTAGTCCTTCCTATTCCTTACTACGCTGGTGGCAAATTCCGTCTGCATGTTTTCAACAGTCGGAAAACGGTCGGACGCTTGAGTCGGCTCTGTAGCATCTCTCATAATTTAATGTTTTGTCAAACCTATGAAATTGTGAAATGAAATTGTGCATTGAGAGATGCAATTTCATTTCATTAAATAAAAACACAAATCTGAAGTGTCACTTTTGGAAAGTGTGAGATGAAAATTTCATTGAGACTGGCAAAAGAAAGATAATTTAATGTTTTGTCAAACCTATGAAATTGTGAAATGAAATTGTGCATTGAGAGATGCAATTTTATTTCATTAAATAAGAACATAAATCTGATGTGTCACTCTTGGAAAGTGTGAGATGAAAGTTTCCATTGAGACTGGTCTTATTAATAATTCCATTCGAACTATGTATGTGTCTTTTATTTATTCACTTGTTAATTTGTTATGAACGCATGTATTTTTGGTGACACGTGGTGTCAGCGCAACATATGAACTGAGAACTGTAGACGCGGAAGGGGTTGAGAAGAGAGTTTATCAGAACAACATATTCCACCATGGCTATATAACATGCACGCCGCGAGGTGCCTATCAAATGCAGTGTAGAGCAGTAGAGGGTTGTAGTCAGAATCTCTAAGCTCAGTTTATTGGAGCAGTAGCACCCTTCCATGCATCAAGACTTTGGCAAGCCAAGGCTGAGCCAAAATGTAAATTTTTTGCATGGCTAGCCCTGCATGGTAAAACGCTTACTGCAGATAATATGATCAAGAAGAACTGGCCATGTAATGCCACATGCCCATTATGCTTTTGTCTGCCTGAGACTGCAGAGTGCAGACCACTTACTTACACAGTGCAATTTCACAGAAGCCACCTGGAATCAATTTGCTCTGTTCCTGCAGCTCTCACAAGAATTGAAACAGATAAATATGTCTGGTGTCTCTCAGTGGCTCCCCTCAATTACAGCAACTGGCACAAAGGCACAAAGAAAAAGATGGCTGCTATCCTAACAACTTTCTCTGGTGGCAAATATGGAAAGAGAGGAATAGGTGCATATTTGAACACAAGGAAAGTTCATACTTTCAGGTAACAACCATAGCTGCTGAGGAATTACGTCAATTCAACAGAGCTCATGTGCAGGGTGAAAACTCCAATTTGAGTTAATTTCCTGCTCCTTCTGCTCTTTTGTTTCCTTGTTTTATTGAGGCCTGCTGCCTCCTTGTTTTTTCTAGTGATTGTGACATTAGGCTGTAATATCTTATCTTCTACCTTAATGAATGGCAGCGCTTTTGTCTTTTTTTTTCCTCGCAGCCAACAATTGCTCGGGACGTCATTGAGCTGCACAAATGTATCTCCCATAGTGAGCACTTGTACGAGACAAAAGCGGATTTTATTCACCAAGCAAGGGTGTGTTCGTTTTATGGAGTCTAAATTTTGGAGAAGTCGCATCAATTTTTTTTGTCATTTTCAAGTATTAACTAAAGTTTAATTACAAAACTAACTGCAGAACCTCTGGTCTAATTCGCGAGGCGAATCTAATGAGGATAATTAAGCCATGATTAGAAGATGGTTACTGTAGCAAAACATAGATTAATTAGGCACATTAGATTCGGCTCGTAAATTGACACCTATCTGTAAAAAGATTTTGTCATTAAACTTTATTTAATACTTGATAGATTGTGGCTCAATATTCGATAGCATATATATACGTGACAGATAGCACAATCAGCTAATTAAACACTGCCACTCAGGTCTTAGCTATCTGTATGTAAACAACTAAACATGCGTAGCATATAAACATAAATACTACTCTCCACTAAATAGATAGCATCGATATAGACAATGAAAAAGTTTCATCGTCTCAGTTGGTTTTGGGTTCTTGATCAACCTCTTTCCCCATGTCGTGGTCATCGTCTCTCTCCTCCTCTCTCTTTTCCTCGAGGGAGAGATGGCGGACGACGCTCCAACCGGAGGTATCAATGGCGCGGATCCGCTCCATCCACCCCTCGTAGAGCCTGTCCAATTCCTTGTCGTCGTCGTCGTCGTCGTCGTCTCCCTGGACGGGTGTGGAATCACGGTTTGTGAAGCACTCCCCTTCGGTGCCACCTTGGATGCAGCCGGCCGTCATCTCTTCCGCCTTCCTTTTGGTGGTGCGCAGCCTCCGTCGACGGAATCTTCTCATCGATCGGCGGAGCGACCTCCTCAGGCTTCACATTGGTGGAGAACCCCTTCGTCGTCGCGCCCTCCTCACCGACCGCAGCCGCCTCTGTCATTGACTGGTCGAGATCAAACACGCCCGCCATCCGAAACTCCTCACGTACGTACGTAACGCCGCCGCCTTCTTCGACGAGCACCGGCTTGCCAACAAGGACCTCGTTTGCGTCAACGTACAGATCTCTTTTAGGTTTCAACGTGGGTGCGATTGGATATTTCACGGAGTGCGATCGACTCGGAACCAGAATTCAAGACCGCGCGCAACCTGGAAAGTCGATCAGCTCCGCGCCAGTAGCAAAGCGGCACGGGCCGCGCACGTTTGTCGATCATGGTCTCCGGGCCCGCTACAGGCTACGCCTCGCCATGCATGAACCAGACCCCAGGATTGAGGATTCACATGCCGGTTGAAAGCGCAGTCCGGCCATGCCTTTTTTGTTTTGTTTTGTTTTTTTTTATGGAGGCCATGCCTGTTCCATCTTGGTTGCCAAACGCTTCTGGGCTAGGTTCATCAAAAAAAAAAAAAAGGCACGCTTCTGGGCTGGAGGTCATTGCCTGCGCGTGTGCGGCATGAACTCTCTGTTCTTTAGCTCATCTTGATCTTTTAGTACGTGCCAATTTTCTGGCACCATAACCCTTATTTGACTAAGTATTACGCTTATCTCTGCGGCCAGTAATTCTGACGGAGACTGTACTTTTACCCTGTGAGGTACTCCATCCGTTTTTTTAATACATGACTCATTTACTTTTCTCATTAGTTTCACTACTCTTCTTTTGCATTAATATTTGTGCTAAAATATAAATATATAAGTTAAGCTTAAGTCCTTTTGATAATAGATCTAGTGATACTTGTATCACTTTATTTGGGTAATTAATTACTTAAATATATATTGTTAGCCAAAGTATTAAGAAAAAGTTATTGGTGCTTTTTTTTGTTGAAAAAGAGGAAGTATTCTCGCAGAGAGAGAGAGAGAGAGAGAGAGAGAGAGAGAGAGAGAGAGAGAGAGAGAGTAGATGCTTTTGTGTGTAAGCTTTGCAACCATCATGTGTGGTCATTGACCCTTATAAGGCAGTTTCTATTCTGGTTGGAATGGTGGTAAGCTTTGCACAATTGTTGTCTGTCTCTGTGCTGTCGTCGGAAGATACGTGTTGTCTTGTGTGTACGTTCTTGCCTCCTTGGATTTTACTTGAGTTAAAATTCGTCCAAAATTTACTGAAGCTGTGCTCGTCAGCTCTGCAACGTTTCTGTTAAGAAATTCAGCCAAGACGAATTGCATTTCTGGTCGTCGCGCAATTTGTTGTTCAATAATAACGGGATTAAAGTTCAGTGGCTCGTACGTGCAGGTTCTTTTTGTTCCTTTTCTGACGGCTAGTTTGGATAAAATCAATCCACATGGACTGGAGCGGGAAATAAACTAACTTCCCCTTCGATATGAGTGACAGCAGCAAACACAAAGGGGTGGCCAGGAGCAGGGTTTTCATTACCGCGGTAAACCGGACCGGTTTTTGCGAAAACCGAAAAAACCGGTCCGGTCCGGTTTACCCGGTAGGCCGGTTTTCGTTTTTAATTTTTTAAAAAATTTGAAAATTTGACAAAATTCGAAACAAAAAATATGTAAAAAAAACTAGATCATATTTGCAGCTCAATGGTGGAAACAAAATGCGTAGATTCGACCGTTTCATATGTCAAAAAATTCGAGAAAGTCTGTGTGTAGAAAAAGGAAGAAAAAAAAATCCTTTTTTATCACCTGTAATATTTCTCGATTTTTTTGACCAAGCAAACGAATGAATTTGCATGTCTAGTTTTCACCGTTGAGCTGCAAATTTGATCTAGTTTTTTTACATATTTTTTGTTTCAGGTTTTTCAATTTTTCAATTTTTGCAAATTTGGCCCGGTTTTTCGGAAAGTCTGACCGGTTTTCCAAAAAAACAGTACGGTTTATCGGAAATTTTGACGTTTTTTGATTCAAAATTTGAAATTTGAATTTTGTCCGGTTTCCGGACCGGTTTTCGCGAAGTCGGTCATACCGGTCCGGACCGGTTTTACCGGTAGGTTCGGTAATGTAAACCTTGGCCAGGAGTAGTGTGGCTTCCAATGGTGCAGGCCACCCCACAACACTGTATCCGCCATTCCTCATTCATAAATGAAGGATTCATGAGAAAAACAACGAATTGAAAGGCAATTATTGGTGTTGGATCAAGGTTGATCATTCAACCATCATTTTCGATGGCTAGGGATTCAGTGTTAAAGCTAACCTGAAGTTACAAGCAAAGAAGTCTCTATATCCCACCTAGACAATAGTCAGATTCAGAGGAGATACTTGAAAGCTCCAATCTTCAGTCAATACTCACAAAACAGTGATGCAGACGCAAGAAAAAAAAAGGGAAGTTCAAAAAGGAAGACATGTGAATGATTAATATATGCTCAGTTCGAACTTCTAATCTAAGTACAAAAAGGCACCAAATATACCATCACATACTAAGCACCAGTATGACCCATCTGCTTAGCTCCCGCATGGATAAACTAATAAAAGAACTTTTGCATGGAGCGTCCTCATCAGTTGGTTTTGGGTCCTTGAACAACCTCCTCCCCCATGTCGTCGTCATCGTCTTTCTCCTCCTCGCTCTCTTCCTCGTTCACGGGGGAGAGATGGTCAACAATGTTCCAGTCGGAGGTATCAATGGCACGGATTTGACGCATCCACCCTCGTAGAGTCTGTCCAATTTCTCGGCGTACTCGTTTTCGTCCCCCTCGTCGGGCGTGGATTCACGGCTTATGACGCACTCCCCTTCGCTGTCACCTTGGATGCAGCCGGCCGCCATCTCTTCCGCCTTCCTTTTGCTGGTGCGTCTCTCCGTCGACGGAAGCTTCTCATCGATCGGCGGCACGACCTCCACCGGCTTCACATTGGTGGAGCAACCCTTCGTCGCATCCTTCTGATCACCGGCCGTAGCCGCCTCCGACATGGAGTGGTCGAGATCAAACACAGCGGCCATCGTAGTCGCCGCCTTCTTCGATGTATGAGCACCGGCTGGCCAACAAGGAACTCTGTTGTTCGCGGCAACACGCCCCTTCTGAGTTTCAACGTGGATGCGATTGGATATTTAACGGAGCTCTAGGAATCGAGTGCGGCTCGGAACCGGAATTTGTTCATGATTGGGCCCAGTACGTCTCGCTATGGTTTCCAGACCAGCCCAGTACATGCTCATACTCTCCTGGGCCTGATAAGGGCCTGCTGCTACCGCCGCGCCGCGCCATGAAACTAGAAGCCCAGGATCCACATGACGGTTGATGCTTGTTCGATCCACGACCCTGCTCTGCTTGTTCGATGAGGATGAACTATCGAATCATGTGGCTGTGGCTCTGCTCAGTTGCTGCATCAGCGTGGCTAGATACCTATGGTCCGGGTCACTTCGTTTCACATGTTCTCAAGTGTGATCATCGTCCTTGAAATTATAAAGTCCTGCTCACGCTATTGGTTGCCTGAATGTCTGGCACAGGAGGTCCGGAGGAGGCAGGAGCATGATATGTCTTCGCTTTATCTGTACGAGCAAGAAATCAATCAGTTCATGGCAAGGTGTGGCACATCGATCAGCTATCTTGGCCTATGGACCCTACCCTGCCATATCATGTCGATTGTCCGTTCTTTCTTCTAATCCTCCAGGGAGGATTATGTCCTTCAGTTAACGACTGCTCGCTTTTTCCATCCAGGAACAGACTCTCCTGTTGAGCGGGTATGGCCTGAAATACTGATTTCAGACAGTTTTGTTTTTCTGACAAAGTTTAGTGTTACTCTTGAATCATTCTGATCTTGGTGCAGTACGCCAATAGGCTGACCTGTGAGAGGGCACATACACCTGCTGGATTGGGATAATCGGCTTCTGTTTCTTCGGGGAACAAGCAACGCGAAATTCTGACTTATCCAGTCTGAACAAGGAGAGAGTGATCATTGCAAGCCACAGCACAGCCAATAGAGAACTGGCAAGAGGAATCGTCCACTCTAGCAAGCGATGCAAAGCTAAGGAAAACGATCTGATGTTCGTGAGCACGAGCTGCTGCGACTGCCACCTGTCGGCCTCTTCGGGAACAAAATCTCAATCCACAACACATCCCGAAGTGGACATGCCTCCCAGCATATCCTTTGATCCATTTCCTTTTTCCTCGTTTTTTGTTGGATCGACGTTCTCCAGTGGATTTTCTCGACAGCCAACTGCATGCTTCAGCAGGACTTCCATTTCTTGTTACTATCACATTGGGTATTCAACGTCTGCAATTGCGTGCATGCAGTCATATGCAGAATGAAGCAGCCGTTTATCTGATCAGAAATGCTGTTGTGTGCTATGTGTCTCAACTGCTGGTTCAGGTTCAGAGAAGTTTATTTGGTTCTGTTGTATCCAGTCCTGCACTTCTTCACCACATGTGGTAATGAAGAAGATAATTTCAACGCTGTTCACTTTAGTGTTTTCCAAAAAAGAAAAATGGATGGCCACTTTTTTTTTTTGAGCACAAAAGAGTAAGTGGATGGATGGCCACTTTATGCATCTTGAAGTATTCCCAATTGCCAAATCTCAAACGACAACAAAACAACTTTTCGTTGCCCATGAGTACGTGCGTGGCGCATGGGCCGAGCCCATACGCCATGGAGAATGAGTGTGGTACTATCCCTACAACGTACTAGCAGTACCACTGCCTTGCGCTCGTTGTCACAAGTAGAGATAGCATCCCTCCCTATTCTACGGTGGATCCTCATCATCGTAGAGGAATGCATAAAGCTCGGCTAAAATTGGGTTTTCCAAGATCCTACGCAATCATCTCCATACATATTCAGAACAAGAGTAGCCGGTCACTGGTTACTGTCCTAAATATGGATCAGCAAACAGAATACTACCATAGAAACGTGACCTTGAGAATATGTTCAAAACTCGCCTCGAACGATTACCAGAAGATTCCTCATTTTCAGTCTGAAGAAGAAAAGTAACCTTATCATCATGTAGCTTGAAAAATTCAGAGAAAAATATGATGGGATCGCGGCTCCCTTCTGACAGCCAAATCTTTTTCGAGGTGTACGTGTTTCACTTCGACAGCCAAATCATACGACAATCAAACAAATGTCGTTGGTTAAGAAACCCGAAACGAATCAAAGGTAAATGTAGTGCCAGCCGTTCTCCTATACAACAGGCCCAGCACTACTGATAAAGTTCAGTTTTCTAAGAAGAAGAATAGGCACGATGTTGGAACAAACCTAGGCACAGACAGAGTACAGAGGATACGGATCCATCACCGTAGGAACCGGCCATACCGTCCCTCAAGTTGCAGTATTCAATTGTATGTTCCCAAAAGCAAGCCAGGCCGCTCACCTTCTTCATCATGCAGGCCGCCCCATGCACCTCAACGCTCCAACAGAAAGGCACCATCTAGTTGAGTTTCTTTTCTTTTCTAAGAAAGGAGGAGGAACGGAGGAAGGCCATAGGTGCGGTCCGGGCTCTGCCCAAGCTTCTGCTGTCATCAACGTGCGTAGGCAGGAGAGAACCCGCACAAGGCAAGGGAAAGCAAAGCAAAGCAAAGCAAAGCGGGCATTCAGTTCTTTGCCGTCCCTTGTGTCCTGCTACCTCCGTCCAGAAATATAAGGACCTGTTTACTTTCAGAGATCATGTTTGACCATTCATCTTATTCAAAATATTTATAAAAATATAAAAATAATTGGAGAATGAGTGTGGTACTATCCCTACAACGTACTAGCAGTACCACTGCCTTGCGCTCGTTGTCACAAGTAGAGATAGCATCCCTCCCTATTCTACGGTGGATCCTCATCATCGTAGAGGAATGCATAAAGCTCGGCTAAAATTGGGTTTTCCAAGATCCTACGCAATCATCTCCATACATATTCAGAACAAGAGTAGCCGGTCACTGGTTACTGTCCTAAATATGGATCAGCAAACAGAATACTACCATAGAAACGTGACCTTGAGAATATGTTCAAAACTCGCCTCGAACGATTACCAGAAGATTCCTCATTTTCAGTCTGAAGAAGAAAAGTAACCTTATCATCATGTAGCTTGAAAAATTCAGAGAAAAATATGATGGGATCGCGGCTCCCTTCTGACAGCCAAATCTTTTTCGAGGTGTACGTGTTTCACTTCGACAGCCAAATCATACGACAATCAAACAAATGTCGTTGGTTAAGAAACCCGAAACGAATCAAAGGTAAATGTAGTGCCAGCCGTTCTCCTATACAACAGGCCCAGCACTACTGATAAAGTTCAGTTTTCTAAGAAGAAGAATAGGCACGATGTTGGAACAAACCTAGGCACAGACAGAGTACAGAGGATACGGATCCATCACCGTAGGAACCGGCCATACCGTCCCTCAAGTTGCAGTATTCAATTGTATGTTCCCAAAAGCAAGCCAGGCCGCTCACCTTCTTCATCATGCAGGCCGCCCCATGCACCTCAACGCTCCAACAGAAAGGCACCATCTAGTTGAGTTTCTTTTCTTTTCTAAGAAAGGAGGAGGAACGGAGGAAGGCCATAGGTGCGGTCCGGGCTCTGCCCAAGCTTCTGCTGTCATCAACGTGCGTAGGCAGGAGAGAACCCGCACAAGGCAAGGGAAAGCAAAGCAAAGCAAAGCAAAGCGGGCATTCAGTTCTTTGCCGTCCCTTGTGTCCTGCTACCTCCGTCCAGAAATATAAGGACCTGTTTACTTTCAGAGATCATGTTTGACCATTCATCTTATTCAAAATATTTATAAAAATATAAAAATAATCAAATCACATTTAAAGTATATCTAGTGATGAAACATATCATAATAAAATAACCAATATTTTTAGAAATTTTTTAAATAAGACGAATGGTCAAACGTGATATATGAAAGTTAACAAGTCCTTATATTCTTGGACAGAGGTAGTATCTTCTCTTTCATGATGAATAGAATCTTGTGGGGAGGGACGATCAGGCGCCTGTGCAAGAGTCGTCGCCGTATGGGTTGCCAACCCTACTGAAATATCAAAACTTAGCGTAGCAGAGCATATGGACGCAAATAGGCCATGCAGATAGCGAAAACGATGGCTCACGAGCAGGCACTCCTGTAACTTGCACGAACCCAACTAT
>LAPY01000776.1:6468-21766 GCA_000970635.1 Eragrostis tef
GGGGGGGATAATGCATGGATTGGTGATAGGTAATAGTCAATCTAGACTCTAGGGTACATTTGTGTAATCATAAACCATAGCTCGTTTGTATCACAGCATCGTACCCATATTGATATGCTCATAATATGTTTAAAGTCATAAAAACAAGAATGCATATATAGAGAAGGGAACTTTGAGCTCGCCTGATATTTGAACCCTTTTACAGGCAACAGCTAAAGCATTCATGGCTTCAGGAGAGGAAGCAAAGCTATTATTGATTGAGTGCAACCAGGAACTATAAAACTGATCATGTAAGGATTACCTTTGAAAGAATATATGCTATTTGGTGACACCAATGTTAGTCTGCAGGATCAGATAATATGAGGCAACTCAAGCATTGATCTCAAATACAGAACCATGCCTCTAGAATTCCCAATCCAATTCTAACATAGTACAAAGCATATGTGGCACTTTAACAGGATTAAGGCGCCTGTTTCAGGAACTGTTGTACATAATAGGAATGCAAAAGAGTTTAGTCAACAACAACAGGTAATCCAGTGCATTGGCAAGGAATTTAGTCAACAACATCATGTACTCATTCAAGATTGGATGAACAGAGATAAATTTTGTTACCAAAGAAACTATAAACTAATGGTACTGGTCATGCCTCTTACCACTAATGAATATCATTAGGAACCTAAGGACACTGACATGTTTTCGAACTGTTCATGCTAGCTTCCTTCCATGCTAGGAAACCACCATTAGTAGCATATGATGGGAGCTAAATTTGGCAATGCCATTGTACCAACTGCCCTCTGTAGGTTCCTACTTGTGGGAGTCACATTGCTTTCACTGAATTTGATTGGCAATGCCATTGTGCCACCTGCTAAGAAGCAACAGCAGTGGGAGGAGGAGGCAAGAAACATCCATTCTTCATTAGATTGTTTACCAGACTGTCAAGAAGTGTATATCATTAATAACAAGCTCAATTCAGAAAATGTTTTTCCATATACATGAGAACATAAATTAAAAGCAGAGCCATTACGGGTACCATCATTGTGAGTACAAGCAGGCCAACACACAAGTTCATACCCTAAACTGCTTCCATGAAACAAAGTGATGATATGAATGCGTACCCCCCCTTTTTTTTTTTGAAAACATTGCATAGCTCATAATTTCCAGGAAGGCCTGCATTTTGAACCAACGTCAGTGGCAACAGATACCTCAGATCCATTGCATTATCATAATAAAAGGGTAGAAAAAGAGGCATGAAACCACTGAATTGCACAGAAAATTTATTATCCTATACACTTGTAATTGATCACCAATTTCAGTGGCAACAGGATCAGCACAAGCAGGGGATATTTGGGGACTAGAGCGCCAATCTTGTTGCTGGGTGGGGTGGAAATAATCCTCATAGAGAAATCTCATCAACAAATAACACATCTTGTGTTCTCACACAAGCAAGAAGAACACAGGCACATGCATAAATAAGGTCAGAGCAACCAATTTTTCCAATCGACAAATATTTTCAGCATTCCAAATATTTTTCATATATGTGTGGTGGTCTTGATCTGGCTAGGTGTGTCTCTGACCATGCAGTTGGAAGCAAACCACCGTTTGCCAAAAGCTTAGCAGAAACAGGGCGCATAGAAGTAATACACCAACACATGGACAATAAGCATTTTAGTAGTGGTTGATATCCATAATAACAGACTGATAGAACTATCACAAACGATAGATCATAACAGAATTTATACATAAGAGGACCAAAATGAACCTTAGGAAAAGTTGTGGGATGATATTAACTATTCTGCCTACATTTTAAGGACACACGCACGCGCGCACACACACACGCACACACATACACACACACGACTGCACCATGGCTACTAAATTACACTTCTGAAAATAAGCATCTTTCCTATTGTATACTTATTTGTCTATCTAAAATACTTTCATTCTTTAGCAACTATGTGTTACCACCATACAGAACAGTCCAGGGGAATGGTCTAGGTGCCCACACTGTCATGGAGGATTTTTCTTAAAAATATGAATTAATCAGAAAATTGTTAAGGTCAGATGATCAATGATCAATTCCCTCCAGGTAAACTGCAGGTCGTATTTCCAAACCCTAAGCCCTTACTGATTTCTACAACAACTTAAGGACCTCTTTCCAAAGCCTAAGCCATGCTAGAAATATTGACAACCAAAACAAACTTCCAATGAAGTGAAAGGTCGATTCCAAACATCCAATTGCTCCCTGAAACTGAGTACCGCACACACTCTCATGTGGATTTAAATTTCTCATCCCTAACAAAGGCCCTGACCCTTTATAAAAATATGAGACACCGATGACGCAAGCGGTATAGACAAAGAACATAAAGGTAGATGATTTGTAGCACTGATGAAGCAATCTCTATGATATGATCAAAGCAGGAGTAATCCATAAGGCCTACTCATTCTATCCTGTGCATTCATGGCATATTTTAGTCCATTAAGCACAGGTGCATAAATAATTCTTGAGCTGCAAGGGCACCCGTGTGGGCCAGTCTTGTATGTACGTTTAACAATCAAATATCTTTAAGAAATTAACTGGTGGAAGAACATACCTGTTGCAATTATTTTGAGGATAATACAACATCTTGTGTTTGGGAGATTGCATGTGCATAGTCGATGAGCTTATCATTGTTATATAAATGGGGAGATTGCTTGTGCATAGAATGGTTCCACAAATATATTTCATACCACAACGAAGGGGCTACAGTTTTCTTTCCTCCTCTAATTTTATTTCTACTTAGCTACAGATCCATCAGTTTGTTCCCTCTCTTTCCTTCACATTCCTGATCTCCCTGCAATTTAGCGACGGGCCATGAGGAGAATACGAGCAAGGGAATGAGGAGAAAATTCTCCGGCGAGAAGATGTAGACTGAACCTGTGGACAGGGCCGGTCCTGAGATTTCAGGGGCCCGGGGCGAAGTTTAAAGTTGGGGCCCTTTTATATATATGAACTAAAATTATATTAATACATTAAAAATATTATTACTAATCAAAACAAATAACATGTCAAAATCATATTCATACAAAGTTATTGTATAAATTACGTTGAAGTTCTTCAAACATTTCTAGACTATCTAAAAGATGAATTGGAGTTGTCATAATCACTAACATACATTGGGGTCTGTCATGATCACTTCCATATTAAAATCAGTGTGGTCGTCCATAGAAACTATTGCTACCTCATCTTGATCTGAGCTCCTTGAAGTGCTTGTAGTACTCTTGAGAAATTTAACCATGGCACCTTTCTGTGATTCTAAGAACTCATCCTATCGTTTCTTTATTTTTCCCTTTTCTCAGCTCCCTGATGCATACCTTTCTAGTCGACATGTGCCTAAAATTGTAAAAAGAATAACCAAATAATTTGTTTGATCATACAGTTAGCAACTTAGGTCAGAGGATTAGTTGATTAGTTAGGGAACGGAACATACCTGGCAGGGGCGGCTCACCTTGACGAGACAACGCCGGAAGCGAGTGCGACGAAGACGAACGGGGAACGTCCAAGTCGGCAATCGGCAGTTGCGGCGACTGGTGGCGTGCGCCCCCATCGAACGAGAATCAAGGAGAAGTGAATCGGCGACGGCGATGCGATGCGCCTAGGGTCAGGTTCGACAGTTCGTATATAGTATTGATTGCTGCATTTACGTATTAGGCTACCTGATTGTCGTATTGAGCATCGTTTAGATGGCATTAAGGCAGCCTGTGTTTCGTATTTTTTGCTGGACGGCCTGATTCGTTATTATACCTAATCTCTATTAAGTACATGCTAATGGAGAGAGGGCCCCTCAGATTTGGGGGCCCTGGGCGGCTGCCCCGCTCGCCCCCCCGCCAGGGCCGGCCCTGCCTGTGGAGATGCTTGAGGCATGCAGTGATCCTAACTCTAGCCTCCCATCGCTGGCTGGGACTGATCACTGATGCACCTCACGTACCATCCCTGACCGCCATTGCCATTGCTAGTTGCCACATGCACCGCATCAGTGCCATCTTGCGGGGTTGACGGCCAACTCGCTTGCAATGTCAACGCTGGAGTCCAGCCTCACCGGAGGACGCCGGGAGGGAATACAAACCGATGGCAACAAGCCTGCAAAATCAACGAATCAACAACCAAGGCGTCCTGGAATCTAGAATGTAATGGAATCGAGGCAAATTTCCTCTAGCCGCAGCTGCTACCAGCAACACTGAAATCCCCTCAAAAAAAAAATAAAGAACCCCGAATCCCTAGCTTGAAATCCAAAGGCGAATCACATCCGGACTCACTAGTGGAGGAGAACGAATAGACAGGCGGAGGACAGCGTCGTACTCACCAGTGGCCAGAGCTTGGGACCGGGAATTACGTTGAAGTTCTTCAAACATTTCTAGACTATCTAAAAGATGAATTGGAGTTGTCATGATCACTAACATACATTGGGGTCGTCATGATCACTTCCATATTAAAATCAGAGTGGTCGTCCATAGAAACTATTGCCACCTCATCTTGATCTGAGCTCCTTGAAGTGCTTGTAGTACTCTTGAAAAATTTAACCATGGCACCTTTCTGTGATTCTAAGAACTCATCCTATCGGTTCTTCATTTTTCCCTTTTCTCAGCTCCCTGATGCATACTTTTCTAGTCGACATGTGCCTAAAATTGTAAAAAGAATAATCAAATAATTTGTTTGATCATACAGTTAGCAACTTAGGTCAGAGAATTAGTTGATTAGTTAGGGAACGGAACATACCTGGCAGGTGCGGCTCGCCTTGACGAGACAACGCCGGAAGCAAGTGCGACGAAGACGAACGGGGAACGTCCAAATCGGCGATCGGCAGTTGCGGCGACTGGTGGCGTGCGCCCCCATCGAACGAGAATCAAGGAGAAGTGAATCGGCGACGGCGATGCGATGCGCCTAGGGTCAGGTTCGACGGTTCGTATATAGTATTGATTGCTGCATTTACGTATTAGGCTACCTGATTGTCGTATTGAGCATCGTTTAGATGGCATTAAGGCAGCCTGTGTTTCGTATTTTTTGCTGGACGGCCTGATTCGTTATTATACCTAATCTCTATTAAGTACATGCTAATGGAGAGAGGGCCCCTCAGATTTGGGGGCCCTGGGCGGCTGCCCCGCTCGCCCCCCCGCCAGGGCCGGCCCTGCCTGTGGAGATGCTTGAGGCATGCAGTGATCCTAACTCTAGCCTCCCATCGCTGGCTGGGACTGATCACTGATGCACCTCACGTACCATCCCTGACCGCCATTGCCATTGCTAGTTGCCACATGCACCGCATCAGTGCCATCTTGCGGGGTTGACGGCCAACTCGCTTGCAATGTCAACGCTGGAGTCCAGCCTCACCGGAGGACGCCGGGAGGGAATACAAACCGATGGCAACAAGCCTGCAAAATCAACGAATCAACAACCAAGGCGTCCTGGAATCTAGAATGTAATGGAATCGAGGCAAATTTCCTCTAGCCGCAGCTGCTACCAGCAACACTGAAATCCCCTCAAAAAAAAAATAAAGAACCCCGAATCCCTAGCTTGAAATCCAAAGGCGAATCACATCCGGACTCACTAGTGGAGGAGAACGAATAGACAGGCGGAGGACAGCGTCGTACTCACCAGTGGCCAGAGCTTGGGACCGGGCCGGGGAAGACGATTGCTACTCCGTCTCGACCTTGACCAGGTGCCGACGAGTTCAGCAGGGAGCCTCGGGCTCGGCGTACAGGGTCAGGAGCTCGGAAGAGGGATGGCGTTTGGTGGAGGGGCACAAGCTTGTGAACGGGGCGGGGAGCTCGCTGCGGCCGCGACCTGCCGCCGGGGCCGGAGAAGATGAAGCGGGGAGGGGAGGAGGATGTGGGATGTGGCCCGGGCTCCCTTGGGAATTGGACTTGGCCGGGGACGGGAGCGGCTCGGTCCGGGCCTACCTTGGCCGGCGCTCCAGCCGCCAGAGCGCGCTCGGGCCGGGACAGCGACGGAACGAGCTGGTGCAACGCGTCAGATCCGCGGCGGAGGGGGCAGAGGAGGGCACGGCGATCGAAGAGGCGAGACAGCGCTCAACTACCGGTCCGGATGTGATTGCTCAATCGGCTCGCCGCACGTGGCATTATGGTACCGGTGGCTGATAGGAGGAAACCACGCCGGTAGAGACCGTACAATAGTTTTTTTTAGGGAAAAGTCCATATTACTCCCCTCAAGTATAATCAAAATCCACATAACCCCCTAAACTATCTTTTGGTTCATTTCACCCCCTAAACTATGTCACTTGGCTCAATTCACCCCTTCATACAATTTGTCTTTTTTATTTCTCAATGCACAAATTGAATTTTGATTTAAAATTTTGCATGGATGTAGTGAATATCAAAGTGTATGTAAGAAAAATATATCATGAATTTTTCTTCGTCATTTTCAATATAATATTGTATCTCAAGGTTTACTTAATTATTAAATATCTCAGCCCATGAAAATAATGATAAAAAAATTATTTTATATTTTTGTGACATGATTTACGATGTCTACTATCATCTTGCAAAATTTGAACATAATGACACACTTGTGCATGGAGAAATAAAAAAGAGAAATTGTATTAGGGGGTATATTAAGCCAACTGACATAGGTTAGGGGGTGAAATGAACCAAAAGATAGTTTAGGGGGTTATGTGGACTTTGATTATACTTGAGGGGAGTAATATGGACTTTTCCCTTAAAATTGTTAGGCCAGACTTACTAAACCCATCACTTATCAATGTGGTGCACCACTTCCATCTGAAAGAAAGGGTGAGGTATGTAAACATTGGTCAGGGAGTGATGCTGATCAACCACTACAAATACCAAGTCTGGGAGGTGTTCAAAGATAAGTTTTCTGGGCGTGTCGCTACCTATGTTGCTGATTGGCAGGATGAGGAGAATGTTGGATCTAGAGACAGGGCACCAGGGTTAGGGACAAAACCAGTGGAACCAGAGGATTGGCCTAGGCGGTTTTGTGAAGTATACGATACCGGTCTTAAAGATTTTGTGCAGAAAATGTTCACAGATCCGGAAACTGGACATCTTCCATGGTAGATGGTAAACACTGTATTTGATCTGGCACAGCACATAGTAGATGACTTGGAGACACACAGAAACGGAAAGAAGATACAGAGAAGGAGTTAGTTAGATAATTTAGTTTTAAGTTTTTTTGCTGTTTTTTATTTCATTTAGAGTCATCCATTCTTTTAAATATCTAAGAGGGAAATGATTCTTTTGTAGATACAGATAGGTAGCACGTCCCCTGTAAGTTACGTCGAAAGGGAATGCAATTGATGAGTTATGACTTTCTTCCTTCGTCAGTTATTTTACCTCGCTATATGATCTTATACTTAAAGTTTTTGCGCTGGCTAGATGACCACCAATTCTGTAACTGCATAAAAATTAGTTATGTAGAAGACTACAATTCGCTTCAGTAACAAGCTGGTGGCTAGCAGCTTGTGAAGAAGACAAGGATGGTGCACCTTCCTTGATGTGTGGTCCTGGAAGAATATTTGGCTTTTCCAGGAATTCACACCCAGAATATATTGCCTTTACTAGTTTTTTACTTTACATTTACATAATGACAACTTTGTGATTATCATCTTTAGATGTAACTAGCAGCTTGGTAAAGTATTCTCTTGTATCGAATCAGCAAATTTCTTAGAACAAGGAAAGAATCAGATCAACATCCATATCACTCTCATAGCCATTGTTTCCTTCTCCCTCTCACACCAGATGAAAGCTAAGTTTCTTTCACCTTTTACTTTAGTGCCATGCTGTTCATACTTTATCGTCTGAAGTTCCTTGACAGGATGGCCTTGTGTGGATTCCAGGGTATCACTTCTTTATTTTGCCACTAAATATAGGTTTATTTAGGACAGGTTTATCATAGTTAAAGTCAAAAGCAAGAGGAAGCAACCAGACATAGCCTTTCCAATATCCTATCCTCTAATCCCCCAAAATTAAGCCTTGTTTTATGTGTTTGTTTCGCTGTACTAATCAAGGTATGGACAACAGGACAAAAGCTGGCAGTGTGTGGGTTCGTTTGGTGTCTTCTGGGAATGTAGCTATCTGAGGATTTCTTTCAAGGAGCTTAGACAGACTCAATGAGTAAACTACACTTTTCTCTCTGTGATTTGGCCGATTGGTACCACATCAGCGTTTAGTATAAACTCTAGGGAAAAGTCCATATTACTCCCCTCAAGTATAATCAAAGTCCACATAACCCCCTAAACTATCTTTTGGTTCATTTCACCCCCTAAACTATGTCACTTGGCTCAATTCACCCCTTCATACAATTTGTCTTTTTTATTTCTCAATGCACAAATTGAATTTTGATTTAAAATTTTGCATGGATGTAGTGAATATCAAAGTGTATGTAAGAAAAATATATCATGAATTTTTCTTCGTCATTTTCAATATAATATTGTATCTCAAGGTTTACTTAATTATTAAATATCTCAGCCCATGAAAATAATGATAAAAAAATTATTTTATATTTTTGTGACATGATTTACGATGTCTACTATCATCTTGCAAAATTTGAACATAATGACACACTTGTGCATGGAGAAATAAAAAAGAGAAATTGTATTAGGGGGTATATTAAGCCAACTGACATAGGTTAGGGGGTGAAATGAACCAAAAGATAGTTTAGGGGGTTATGTGGACTTTGGTTATACTTGAGGGGAGTAATATGGACTTTTTCCTTTTTTTTATTTATTTTCACGAGATGGAAGAATACCCGACGCGGTTAGAAACCCTGGATGCTAATGAACGACGTGACGGGCAGGCAGGGAGGAAATGACAAAAAAAAAACTTTTAGAAATTTTAATATTAAGTGAAATTTCAGCTACTTCAAGGATTGCAAACCGGTGCAAACCGGACCTAATCGGAAAAACCGGAGATCCTGATGGTTTTTTTGGTTTACCTCTGGTTCTTTTGGTAACGTTTTTTCCAGAATTGCAAAATCTGGCTACATTACAGCTTCCATCAAATGAGATGAGCCTACACAAAAAAAGATATCAGTGAAACGTTTTAGGGTACCCAAAAAAATTACAGATTGAGTATATACGGAGAAGGGAGCATTCGGTCCCTTTGCTACCTTGCCTAGTGCCTCCGTCAGAAGGAAAGCAAAATCTTGCCACCACAAACCCCAAGGCAACTTCTTCCCACACGTAAACAGAGAGAAAATATTCAATAAAAGCCCCATTTGGTTGAATTGTAAAAATCTCCTTAGAAACTTATTTAAAAGTTTAAAAAATATATAAAGCTTGCCATACATGTAACTGACATGATGGAAAATACAAACACAAAACAATCAATTAAAGGATGGCCTTTCTCCATGCGAATTTTGTCTCTGGATCCAAAGAGACTTGAAGTCGAAAAAAAAGCTCTATCGATAACAAATTTTATACAAGGCTAGAGCGACTTTTTACATTTACAGTAATGTTTATCAAGTGAAGCTTAATCCCTTGCAATTGGGCTAGGCGAGGCATTTGAGGTGGTGGATCGACAGCTAAACAACATGGGAAGAAGATGAGGTCTGGCTTTTAGATTAAAAAGGAATCGATGGGACCTCCTATATGAAGAGAACTCTATGGATAACAAGTTGTAGATGAGCCCACTAACAGCCTATGGGACAACCTACAAATCAAGTATGTTTTTTATATTTATATTTTTTCTTTTGTGTTTTAATAACAATAACTAATTCACAATTAATCTGCACTAATTATTTTTTATTCCATATATTTTAACATTTTGGAAGTGATTTATCGACATTTCAGAAAAGGGTGTGTACATTTTTCGTGAAAATGGTAACCTGGTACATGTAAATGTCGATGTAGCAAAAGCAAAGTATTAAAACAATAAATCTAAAATGTTGATGAAAAAAAACAAAAATATTTACATTGTTTTAAAGAGCATGTTTTCTCTCAAACATCGTATTTTAAAACAAACTTACAGTTTGAGAGAAAACACATTTTAAGTTTTGAATTCGCATTCAATTTTCTCCCACACATCCCTCAATACTAGGAACTCAACATGTGTCTATTTGGTGTGCTCCACATCCAGCCCCATGGGCAGGCCGCAGCTCGCACCGTTTGATTTCTCATCGACACGAAATATATATACAAGATTTCCCTTCAAATGATGATGTGAGCATATTGGGCTGTCGTGGGCGGGATCAGGGCAAGTTTGGGGTTGTGCAGAGGCTCGCCAAGCACAATTAAGGGCGGGCCCTGTAAACCTCCTTGACATCTCCTCTCCACACCTTCACTGACATGCGGGCCCGACGACAATGTTTCGTCTTCTTCCTCCATGAACGCCGCAACCAGTGAATCAAAAAAAAAAAAACGCTGCGACCAAGCATGGAGGGAGCACGTCTCAACCGTAGTGTCAGGCATTGTCCTCCGATTTATTCACTGCATACGGGCCCCACAGCAACTGACGGCACCGTTGCTGATCCTCTCGCCTGCTCCGTTCCCCGTTCCCGCCTCTCTCTCTCTATCTCTCTCTCTCTCCCCCTCTCTCTCCGTTCCTTGGGTTCACAGTTACATAAAGCAGTGTTCGTCAAGAAAGAATCCGATGAGCTTCGGCGTGACCCCACTGCACGGCCGTGCCGCACCGCACCGCACCTGAATCTTTTTGGCAGCGTGTTGGACTCGGGGCGCCATGGCCGTCCCGAGCTAACATGAAAACCCACCTGCATTCCCTTTTGCATATATATAGAACGGCGCCGCTCTCCCCTTCCTCCCTCCCTGGCTCTCTGCACCCATTCCTCCCATCGCCGCCGTCGAGAGCTGAAAACCCTCGCCCTCCCCTCTTCCCCCTCCGCGCGTGCGCTCGCAATCAGGTAAGCAAACCGTCCCCGCATCCCCGCGCCCCCGTCCCCTTTTGAGCCTTGCCGCTCGAAGGATTTTGTATTTAGTTTATTTCGAGTATATCCACCGAGGGTATTTGCTCCTCGGCGATTCACTTTTACTTCGTTTCAAATTTGCAATCTATCTTCGGGAACAGTGTGTGCCGCGCCCTCGGTAGATTAGCGATGGGATTCGAAGTTTAAGTTTGCTTGTCGGCTTTAATCAAAATTTGGATGAAAGGGGGTGTTTTCTTTCAATCTGTTAATTTTTTTTTGGTTTATTGACGCAGATGGATCTGAGTCTGGTCGCCGGGGTGTTGGACCCCCCGATCGAGTACGTTCGTCCCCCAGGGTTCGAGGGACAGGGTGTCGGAGTAGACGCCCTCAACGATGCTCTGGCGCTGGTGTACGAGAGTGTGGCGTTCCTCCGTACTTATGTACGTGATGGAGCAGACATCTCCGTTCAGATGCCAACCTATGCTGCACGAGTTGTGACCCAGCATCTCCTGCATCTCCGCCAGATGGTAAGGTTGGCGCGTGTGACAAGGATAGTGATTACCGCGCTGGGGGGAGTTCCATTGCCCTTCCCGACACACCTGGAGGGACCGCTCGAGGCCTTCCACATGTATGAGCAGTTTTGAGGTATAGCAAAAGGAAACAAGGAATTCTCAGTATTTTGTGATGATTCGTTGGTTATGCGTCTTGTTTGCTTTTGCTGGTATACCACCTGATACGAATGTGTTTCCGGTTTTGCATCTGTGCGGAAATTTGAATTTATGGTTACCTGAAGAAATAACCAAATGGAATAGGAAGTGTGTTGAATTGAGATGCATGCAATGTGTTTTTGTGCGGCACATAATAGTTGATTTACTGTGAAATGGAATTTGGTTGTATACTTATTTGGACAATCAGCTGTTATACTTTTATGTGGACAATCAGCAGAGTACAAAGTTTTGAGTCATAATTTGAACCTAGCTAGTCACTTGATGATTTCTGACTGGAGGTGTGTGAACTAGGATTTAGGTTGTGATCCTGCTAAATTATTTGATGTGGTCTACTTATGCTAAATTAGCGCAAACAATTGAAACAATGGGCATCAGAGTAGCAGATATAGCCTTTATTTGAACTTGAATACTTGATGATGGTTTGTGACTAGCAGAATATGAAACTGGATTTAGGTTTTGATCGCACTTTCTAATCCCTCATTGGCTTGTTTGTTTCTTATGTGGAGATGAACTTTTGCGCAGTAGTTAGCTACTATATTCCACTTTTGTTATTCAGTCAATCATGAGAATAACCGGAAAAAAATGTGTTCGCAGTTTTACGTTTTTCATGTGAGGTAGACTGGTAGCTTGAATTTGGATGGTTTGCAGTGAAAATAAACAGCCAAAGTGCACAAGATTGTTTGCTTTTGCTGGTATACCTCCTGATAAATTTTTGATGAACATCAAAAGTGTGTAGAACTGAGTAATTTCTTTAGTCTAATTCGTGTAAGCACCACTGCATAGAGTTTTTGCAAGTCATTTGATGGATAATGTAAGGCTTGCAACATTTTAAATGTTATTTCGTGCTCAGTGCAATCTCGATTATCTGGAGATGAATTGTTGCTGAACCGTTAGATTCCATTTGATTTGTGCCAGCTGCTTGTGATGTTTGATTGGTCATCATTTGAGCAATGATGTGTCCCTCGAGGTATTATAAATTTGTGATGACAAGCTTGGACATTGTCAAATTCGACAGGAAAAGTGTGTAGATTTGATAGCACTGTATTTTTGTGCGACGCATGATAGTTATATTGTCTCTTGTGCCAGAGTTTAGCATTGAAATGGATATTAATGCGGCAGAATTAGCCAAAAATTGAACTTAGTGATACTTAATGCTTTGTGACTAGCAGCGTGTGAAATGGAATTTGGTTGTTTACTTATTTGGACAATCAGCTGTTATAATTTTATATGTGGACAATCACCAGAGTACAAAGAGTGCATCAACTAGATATCTTTGTTTATCGCCCTGCTTCCATTCACTGATATATTCATGCTATCTATAAAAATATTATTAATGCAGACGTTGTTGAATGTTATCTCTGTTCTGTCCATCATATGCCTAAAACATGTATTTTTGTTGGCTTTGGAACAGCTTTTGAATCCGACCAACTTTTATCTGTTTGCTATTTAGTAGTCATAGGCACATATCAGAATTAACAGGGGAAGCTCCCAGCCTTTTGAAATCAGTTATTCTAAGTTGATTATGACATATATGCAGGGGATGTTCCCGCATGAGCTCTTGTAGTTGACAGTTGTTGGATTTATATTTCTGCATAGGAGAACATTTTGTTGGTAGTTCTTTTCACGGGTCTGGATTTACATATCCGCGTGGTACCTTTTACGTTTATGCAATTCGAGAATCCTGGACCTGTAATAACTGTGCACTCTCCGTGATCGTTTCCTTGCACTACATATATGATTTTGTAGTGTCAGAATTTTCTGCAATGCGTTCAGTCAAAAGAGTTCATATCTGAACTCCAATGAATTGCCTAGGTTTTTTTTTCTTGGGATTTGCCTAGTTATTATCGTCCTGTTGCTTGATTTCCGGAGGCCTTAGTAAAACTGCCGTTGCCTTTTCCCGAAATGAAATCAAATTTGTTTGCCACAACACCCTGCATTCGCAATCAGGCGTTTTCGTGCTGTACTCTGAATGAATGGGTGTTCAGTTCTTGTATGTAAACCTGCACTTTTTATAAGCGAAGTAGCGAGTCACATTCGCCAATTTCAAAGCCAATTCAGAAGATTTGTGCATTGTGGCTAAAATCCACACGGCTTATTTGTTTGTTCTACACGTAGGCAAATCAACATGATTACAGCCCGTGGACTATAATAAATCATGGAACTACTCATCGAGATTAAGCTTCAGCATACTAGGATCGGTGACGCGCATGATGGCACCGCTGTCTTCGTCCACGTCGGTGATGAAGTCGGCGCCCCCTGACGAAGGCTACGGTCCCGCATAGTCGATCAAGCAGACCTTGGAACCTGATGGCTGGGCGCTGTCCGCGTTCACCTCGACCTCCGTCTTGTGCAGTGGGCACCATGTCGTTCACGAAGCAAGGCTCCATCGTCCTCGAGCATTTCCAGCATGTCAGCTTTTCTTGTGAACAAAGCTTTGACCCCAAGGTCCTGGAGGACCCGCTTCACGCTGGTGGAGGAGAAGAGCTTGAACATGGGCACCCGGAACTTCCCCACCTTGACGCGCTTCTCCGGCGGCACCCTCAGGGAGCTCCTCCGCGGGTGCCCATGTTCAAGCTCTTCTCCTCCAAACGCGGGAGCCGGCGACCATGAGGGATAGCGCGGAGTAGATGCAGATAGGCGAGAAGACGAGGTTTCTGGCCCTGCTCGCGCCATTGATGGGATTGGAGTTTTTTTTTTTTTGAATAACGTGCGGAGCACGTATTTCATTGGAGGTTTTGGCGACTAGCAAATGCTTCATCAAGCGGTGGCACACCGCCGACAGGCCGGAGCTAGCGTAAAGCCGTGCCGTCGCCGCTTCCACGTCAAGCTCGGTTAACGCTGATTGCACGGAGGCTCAAATCGATCTAGTATATGAACTATATACGTCGGAACGGAAGGCTGATTTCATTAGTTTCGCGTATACGGCAAGTTCCCCGTTGATTCAGATATTATTTTGTCTGATATGTGGAATAGAATCTCTAGAAGATAGGCGGCAATCTGGAGATTTTAAGAACAGTTAAAACTCTGGGAGAGGGAGAGAAAACATTGGCTATTTGCGCTCGTGAAGTTTACATGATTCCCATGTGTTGGCGGCTCAAACAAATTAACATTGGGCTTGTCAAAGTTTGGCTAGTCATTTGAAGTCATCCCTGTACCACACAATGAAAATGCAAGCATCGGCGGCACAGATGTAGGTTGATAATCGATTCAGATCAAAACTCCATTCAGATCAAAACTCCTGGCCAGGAGGGAATGGCAAGGGGGCGCCCAACAGGGTAAAATTTGGATGCGGAAGCAGTAATGAATGCTGAACTGCTCCGTGGACATAATTAATAGGCCAAATTTGCTGCTGGACACCGCGACTTCGTGGAATTGGCTGTTAGACACTGAAAAAAGTCGTTTTGGCTGCTAGACACTATCAAAACATGAAAATTAGCTACTGGACACTATATCACAGTAGAAGGGTTATTGTGATTTTTTAATCTAAATGTACATAGCACATGATGACTTGAAAATTTGCGTAAGTATGTATTGTCGCACTCCCTAACTATCTGTTTTTTTTCAAAAATTTTCTTGACTGTTTGCATAGTTTATTTCAAAAAATAAATATTCTTCAATTCGAAAAGTTATGGAAACAATAAAAAAAATTAAGAGAAAAAACATATAGTTAGAGAATGCAACAATACATACATATGCAAAACTT
>LAPY01000776.1:53649-70319 GCA_000970635.1 Eragrostis tef
GTCTGCGCGCAGGGGAGGGAGAGCGACGCGCGCCTCTCCTTCGATTTGAGCCCCATTCAGGTGAGGAACCCACTTTCGTTCCTTTCCGTAATTGCCCGTTTGTCTCCACCCGACATTCGATTGCTCTGAAACATGAATCCGCCTCTGACATTGTTGAAATATGC
Organism: Eragrostis tef; assembly: GCA_000970635.1. Taxonomy (NCBI): domain Eukaryota; kingdom Viridiplantae; phylum Streptophyta; class Magnoliopsida; order Poales; family Poaceae; genus Eragrostis; species Eragrostis tef. The sequence goes on from LAPY01000776.1 coordinate 53,814, forward strand.
ACGGTATGAATCTGATGGAAATGACTGGTTAAACAGATTGTTTTCTGATTTAAGACAACAGGAAAGTGGTGTCATGTCACTTTATAATTGCGTCAGAGGATGATCTTTTGTGATTACCGCGTGTTCGTATTTTTGAGATTCATGGGACAATGGAAAAGTCCCACGAGAATGACAAGCGGTTGTCTTCTGTTACAGGAAGAGTGCCTGCATAGATTGCAGAACCGGATAGAAGTGCCATATGACAGTTCAAATCAAGAGCATCAGGTACGAGCATTAGCTGCGTCACCACCGACGTGTTTTGGCATGCAGCAGTCTAGTGGCATGTAGCAGGCACCATGTTGTACATGTTGAATGTGTTGTGATGAGCTTATTTTTCCGTGTGCAAGATGGAAACTGGGGTGGCCTACCACACGCTGAAATGGCTGGCATTGGCAATACCTCTCTGTGCATGTACTGGAGTTGCTAATTCGAACCAGCATTTTAGTTAATTTCGATTTTTCAGAGAACTGCTTAGTATATTCAAATTAGCCAATTGGTCCGGCACTGCAACACTATATGCTTTATTATGCAACACTATATGCTTTATTATGCGTAGCTCCCTTGTTGACTGTATCTGCTATCAATGTGCTCTAAAAAACTAAAGAGGAAGAGAACTGCTTAGTATAATCAAAATTAGCCAATTGGTCCGAGAGTGCAACATTATATGCTTTATTATGAGTAGCTCCCTTGTTAAATGTCTCTGCTACTAATGTACCCTAATTAAAGATGAGAGGAGTGCTTAGATAATTAAAATTAGCCAAGTGGTCCGACAGTGCAACATTATATGCTTTATTATGAGTAGCTCTCATGTTAACTGTCTCTGCTATGCACCCTAAAGAACTAAAGCCATCTAATTTTTTTTCGATCTACATGCTTTCAGTTCTGTCTTTATTTACATAAAGTGGTAGGAGCACGGGCTTTTATTATAAGAGGAGGAAAACTAATATTGTGTGGTTTAACGCCTGATATTTCATCACATGAACATTGGGCCTTCAGAGCGAATCATACATGAGCTTTTCAGTTATGTCCAATTTTTTACTAATTATTCTGATGCTTCTGTTCTGTTCATTAGGAAGCACTGAAGGCCCTTTGGCGAGCTTCTTTTCCTGGAACTGAACTTCTAGGGCTAGTATCAGAACAGTGGAAGGAGATGGGATGGCAAGGGAAAGACCCATCTACCGATTTCAGGTATTATTTCCTTTTCATGTTTGTTCCCATGTGTGCCGTTAGGAAAAATACTCTTGGTTCAAATTTCATTTGTTTTTGCGAACGCGTTAGCTCCAATTTCAGATGTGCAATCCTGTGTTGTGTTGAATTACAGGGGCGGTGGCTTTATTTCTTTGGAGAATTTACTGTACTTCTCAAGGAACTATCCAGTGAGTATTCTAGTGCCTGTTCACATTCACCCTAGAAACAAAACGAAAATTTTCTTATTCACATGTATATCACCTTTTTCGTTATATTGAGCTTGAGCTGGAAAGAATCTGAAAGGCTGCTATAGCTCACATGTATTCAACCATCAACAAAAGTTAGCTGTGTCTGTTTTGGGAATTGAACAGCTGATTATCTGTTGACAATTCATTACATGGAGAAAGAACTTGTAATGCATCTTAGACTATCCAGTGTAGACGAGGCTTGAAAATACACGTCATACCGATGCCTGCCTTTTGTTTTGCGCTGTAGTGTGCAAAGTGTGAAGCTTATCCAGACATGTACTTGTAGCAAAAAAAAAGTAAAAAATATTAGTCACACCGAACTGAAACATTCAGATTGATGGTTTAATTCAGCTAACCTTCACAGAAATCCTTCCGGGAGCTCCTTTGTAAGCAGAATGGTGATAGAGCATTGTGGGAATATCCATTTGCTGTTGCTGGTGTGAATATTACATTCATGCTGATTCAGATGCTTGATCTTGAAGGAGGTTTGTCAGCTAAACTTTTATGTATCTCCTTGTAAATTGATTTATTTACCACCGAACAGAGCATCTGAACTGTGGAACTAGTTCGCAAGCTATCTGAATATATGACTAAATGACGATGTTGATTTCTCTGCAGAGAAGCCGACCTCGTTGATCGGAGCGGTGTTCCTAAATCTACTTTTAGGTACGGTTATTTTTTACTTCTGTTGGAATGACGTGTTACTGAACTAATATACAGATTTTGACCTGTTGTCCTAAAAAGCGATGCACTACACGTGTTACATGCAGTAACCTATGTCAGGTTTAGGCCTTCTAGGACTGACTATAACTGAAGAACTTGTACCTCGCAGTATAGTTATACCCTGTGAAGGAATGTTAACCGATTTCACTTGTTGTGCCTGATGTTCATATATGCTGTTAGCAATGAGCTGCATTTACTAGGCCGCTGAAATATTGGCAACTAATTCCAATAAAAGCATAGAAACTTATATTTCTACTATGATAGGGCTGTATTGGCATGATATCGACCTATTTTATTTTTATAATTACCTCCAGATGCAAACAGCTAATCATTGTTTCTTGTTCAGAAAATGATCGTGCCTTTGACATTCTTTACTGCATAACCTTTATGCTGATGGACCAGAAATGGCTCGACATGCACGCCACTTACATGGACTTCAACGTACGTCTTTCCTTCTTTAAAACTAGAGATCTCCATTCTCCCGGGCACGTTCTTTGTACTACCAACCTACCAAGTACCTTGCACCAACATTTCTGACCAAATCATGGAATTCTCACTGCAGATGGTTATAAAATCAACGCGGCGCCAGCTCGAGAGGGAGCTGTTGCTCGAAGACATTCAACGAATCGAGGACATGCCATCGTACAGGTTTCTCGCCCGCTAGCAGCTGAACTCGGTCACACACCTAACATGGCAACATGCTAACATGTAGTGCAGCTCGTCATACACCTGTAAGAACGGCAACGTCTGGAACTACGCAAATTGATTTGTATAACCTAAGATCATGAGCGTGTTCCTGTGGATTCTGCTGTTGCGCTTAGCATGTCTGATAGCTTTTGACATCCAGGATTCGCCTGGCGCGTTTTTGCTGGGCAAAAGGCACCTAGGTTTTGTTGTAACCCAAAGTGGGTCGTGGAAAGTTGTCCTGAAATGCCTTGTGGTCCGCTGTGCTATAGTTGTGTCTGGGCTGGAACATACTATCTGATCCCACCAGAGAAAGGCCCCAATTAAGCTTAAACTGAGCCTGGCCCAACAAACAGCCTTTAACACTGAAAATGGAGCCTAAAATAGCATGGACCACTACTGGAAGCTTTCCGCGAGAATGACGAGTCCGTTGAGGATTTCAGAAATTTCCAGAACTCGATCGTCTCGCAATTTCCACTTTGCAGAGCAAGCATAGCAGGGTCCAAAATACTCACGCTTGAATTTCCATCTTTTTTTTAATCCAGAAGAATCTCATCAGCTAAACTACTCGTCCAATGCAGGCGGTCGCATCAGGGATCGGCAGTCTACGCGGGGCTGATTTTCGCTTGCTCTCGAAGCAACGACAAAGCGCGCCCCGCCAGTGAGGAGGCGACAAAGGCGAAGGCGGAGAACGGATAAAACGCCCCATCCATCAGCAGACGCAGACCGACGGACTCGATCGCTCAGTTCCTCCAAGGCTTCAAAGATCGGGTGGGATCTTGGGATCACATCGGCAGCGTCATCTCGAGCCCAATCCATCGTCCCATCGATCGATCGACCGGCGGAGGCGAGATTACATGTCGCTCTCACCGAACAGCAGTTCTACAGTTCCCAGGCTAAGCTATGGGGGGGTAGCACGGCACACCTGTCCTGGCCGCGACACGAGGGGCAGGCATGCCATGATGAGAAATCTTGGGCGCGGGATTTCTTCCGTCATCATCCATCCTCTGGCCGGCCGGTAGATGCCCTTCTTTCCCGAAGCGATGCGATGCGATGCGATCGGGCAGAGCACGTCCGCTTGCCTGGAGGATCGATACGCGCACGCAGCTCCTACTCCTACAAGTACACCGCACCAGCCATGGCGAAAAGGACCTACGGCCTAGCTAGCTACCTACCGCTACCGGTATGAGCTTGTCACAAAAGGAATAAACCTAGGGCGATATAAAAACTCGAGTATATTATGCGTACGTCGTCCGTGCATAGACGACGGATGGACGTGTATACGTCCGGAAGCTTTCTCTCCCTGTGACTCCGCGAGGAGGCAAAGGCAAACGACTTGGCGCCTGTGCCCTGTCCGGCTGTCCCCTCACCCCCTTGCTCAACACGACCGAGGACGATCGATGCATTCGCACGGCACGGGAGCAGGAGCTAACGGTCACGTAGCAGTACGCTCCTCGCGAATTCGGTTCTTGCACCACACGATAGGCCGAAAACGACGAGAGCAAGCCTTGGAACGGAGCGCGACCGGAGGGCGGCGCGGGCGTTGGAACTTGGAACGGCCGGGGCGGCGAGCGTGGGCGCCGGCCAGGACGCACATGGGCCCGCGCGCGGCGTGATTCGACAATCCAGTGGCCGGGTCGCGGCCGGCCGGCGCGCGTGGAGAGAGAGGAGGAGAGTGAAGGACGACGCGCACGGCCGGGGCGCAAGCCGCGTGCGCCGTGGGCGTGTGTCGCGGGTGTCCTGCCGGCCGGCCGGCAGACGCCGTACGTGCTCGCTTGTGTGCGTGCATGCGGTGTGCGAGATGCGCTCGTGTCTGTGCATGCATGCCCTTGCCCCGTCCCGAATGATGCTGTTCCTCCCGCGGCAGCGACCGGACCGGTGTGTGGGGGCGCCGAAAGCCTGCATGCGAGCTCGGCGCCCACAATCTATCTATCCAACACCACCGGTACAGAAAGGCCACCACCCGCCGGCTCGCGCTGCTCTACTCGGATCGGTCGCTTTCACGGTTTCACCTAAACATTCATCGTGGAAGCTGCTGTAGGTTATCTTGCTGCAAATGCAAGTCCATATAAACGTGCGTAATACTGATCGGAGGAAGGCCAAGCTCGATCGCAAACATATGCATCACGTCTCTCCCCACGGGAAATCCACAGTTGGTAAGTAGGAGTAGGAGTACGTTAGAAAGACCATGGACCCCAAAGGGCCAAATCGCCATCATAAGAGAGAGACGAGGCGCGCCATGATGCTAGTCTGATTCTCTGATCTCTAGGCCGGTCGACGGGTCGAGTGTGAACGAGCGAGGAGCGGAAACCAGGAAAGCCCGTTTGGAGGTATTCGAACGACTCATGATTCCGGTCAGAGATTATTATAGGGATGATCAGATAAGAACCGCTTCAGTGTTTTTTAGACGCCGTTGCTCGCTCGTGTGCGCGCGGTGTGTGAGATGCGCTCGTGTCTGTGGTGCATGCATGGCCCCCGTCCCCAACGATGCTGTTCCTCCCGCGGCAGCGACCGGCCGGTGCGTTGTGTGGAGGCGCCGAAAGCCTGCGAGCTCGAGCGCGGCGCCCACAATCTATCTACCACCAGTACAGAAAGGCCACGGCTAGCGTTGCGCTACCCGGATGGGTCGCTTTCACCTATTCTCCGTGCCGGGGAAGCTGTAGCCTCTAGGTCTTGCTGCAATGCAAATGCAAGTTCAGATAAACGTGCGTAATACTGATCGGAGCGGAGCGACGCTCGCAAACACACACGCATCACACACTGCACGCCTCTCCCCGCGGGAAATCCACAGTAGGTACGTTACAAAGGCGATAGACCCGATCGCGAAGGGCCAAATCTCGTCATCATAAGAGAGAGACGCGGGGGCGCCATGATGCTAGTCTGATTCTCTGATCTCTAGGCCGGTCGACTGTGAACGAGCGATGATGAGCGGAAACCTGGAAAGCCCGTTTGGAGGTATTCGAGCGACTCATGATTCTGGTCACAGATTATTATATACTCCATAGAGGGATCAGAATCATCAGATACCGTTGATTTTAACTAGACCGGAAAGGTTTTACCTCTTAAGAGGTAATAGGTCTTCATGATAATAGAAAGATTTGTTCAAAGTTGTTAGGATATTTTAAGGAGAGAATATCCATGTTAGTTGGAGTTTTCTCTTTTCATTTGACGTGAAATAAATTCAGCCGTGATAGCTTTTCCCATTTTTAGCTTTCAACGTGGCAACGTAGAGAGACGTGTCAAATCATTTGACATGAAACAGATTAGCGTGACACGCATGCATGTTTCATTCTATCTCTTCACGTACAAAATGTTCAGAGATGTGCCGGATATATCTTCACAGATATTCCTTACGTGAAACAAATTGGCAAAACAAGTATTTGAAGAAGCATGATCCCGTGATGAATTTGTAAGCTTAAACAAAAATTTTGTAACGAAAAGGATGAGAAATCAAATCATGCCAGGGGTACGCGACGCGTCCGCTACTTGCGGCCGGCAAGAACCTGCGGAAGGATCGGAGGAGATCGCGGCCGGGGGAAGCGGAGACGCTGCTTCCTTAATATGCGCTGTTTTCATTTCCTCTAATCTTTTTCTTTTCCTATTCTCTAAATCAACGGTCTAGATTTTCTTTTACCTTTTACCTCTCAAGAGGTAAAATAGGTACCGTAACAGAGCTCCTGTTAATCGGGAGACATATCAGTTTTTCACAGAAATAAAAAGGAAGGAAAGAAAGAAGAGCATTGCTACGGTGCTTGAGAGGAACCACAGGTTCCTCCCCTACCGATTTACAGGAGCCGTTGATGCCGATACGGTCAAAAGGAAAGTCGTTTATTGTAAACAGGGTTAGTTTCGTAATTGCTCTTAGTTAATCACCTTTCACGTCATCAGTCCTGAATCAGAAAAGGTCCTAATCGAACAACTGTTCTTGCCATCGAATAGTATTGAAGAATCTTGATCCTCATGGTTGTTTAAAGAGGGAAAAGGAGAGAGAAATTGATTCCTAATTATGATGAACTCCAACGGTAAGTCGTAGTATCGCGATTAGCAAGGCTGCCGTACGCGATCCAAGCCTTGCGAGGAGCCGAGGACCTCGAGTCCTCGATAGAGAATTCTCCCGCACGCCTCCGCGATGTCGTAGCCGGTGGAGTCTGCCGCTGATCCGCGGGCACGCTGCTACGAGTCATTCGCTTTGTGCTCCGACGGCGGAATCCTCCTGCAGCCATGGCGCTTCTCACAACAGGGTCAGGACTTCTGTTCGTAATGGTAACCGTTCTGGTTGATCGGAAATAATCGAGAGAGAGAAGATGAATAACAACCTCAAAATACTAAACTACCCTTCTCTTTAATTTTAGATTAAAAAAATACTAGTACATGGCCTACTAATTTGTGATACCGGTCCATAACTTAAAGTTCCTCCTACTAGGTTCCTCCCTATTTCTAACCGTTAGATCTGATCAAACGAACGGTTACAATTAACTTCAAGCACCATAGAATTTCTCAAAAGGAACCTCTCTCTCCATCGTACGTTTCCGTCGCCTCGCGGAGAGAGAGGTCCATTTTCTCCAAAGAAAGCAACATGCAACGAGGGTATGATCTGTGTGGAGGGCTAACATGCATTTGCATGGGGTGCATCTTGCCGGTCCTCCTGCTCCTGATGCCCTCTTCTAGGTTAGCAAACGGACACCGGTGCCGTCTATCTGAGCAATGATACCTCTTTTGCCGCCAGAGGAAGGCAATATGACCATGGCTCTGCACGCAACGACTAGCCAGGGACGAAAAAGTGAGGCGAAAGGATCAGCAAAAACAAAATGCTGCTGGATGCACGCAAGAACACGAACACTAGGGTGCCTTTGCCGGTCCCCTACGCCCTAGCTAGTGCATTGCAAGTACTCGTAGTACCTCCCCTTCATCGGCACCATCTCTCTTCTCATGTCCCTGTGGTACAGTACTAGGCCACTGCTACTTTAGGGTTCTATTCTTTTCTTGCTGCTTCTGTAGTTGTAGTCTGTAGACTCGCAGCACAACTGCCTGTTTATCTTCAGTCTAGCTTACGCTTCTTTTTCGCTGAGCGCGTTCGACGTTTTATTTTAGAGCCTCTAAACAAAGAGAATCTAGTTTATATACTAAATAAAGACTACTAACAAAACCTTTTTACAGATGGGTACATCTTTACGAGACAAAACTAATAAACCTAATTAAGCTATGTTTTGCTACAATGATGCTACGGTAATACTACAGTAACCAGCGTCTAATCATGGCTTAACTATCCTTATTAAATTCATCTCGCGATTTAGATCAGGAGTTCTGCAGTTAGTTTTGTAATTAAAATTTATTTATAATAAGATTTTTTTATTAGACCTCTCTAAATTTTAGAAGGGCCGACGCCGAACGCGCCAGGAACGCCAAAAGAGATGGCACCGGAATGGTAGTACAACACCGCTAGCTTCTCTTCACATGCTCCGTGTCCGAGTCTCTGACTCATTATCACACATCGCTGCACTGGGAACTCCAGTTCACTGGCTGTAACACTGATCACAACGCAACCTTGAACGACAATTTCGTTGGAATTGGGGGCAGAGAGGTTGATCGAAATGGGTAAACATAGGAGTCTTTGTTTCATAGGGTCTAAAATTTAGAGAGGTCTAAACAAAAAAATCTTATCATTTAAGAGTATTAAATAAAGTTTAATTACAAAACTAACTGCAGAACCTCTGGTCTAATTTGCGAGACGAATCTGATGAGGGTAAGCCGTGATTAGACGATGGGAACCTCTCTCTCCATCGTACGTTTCCGTCGCCTCGCGGAGAGAGAGGTCCATTTTCTCCAAAGAAAGCAACATGCAACGAGGGTATGATCTGTGTGGAGGGCTAACATGCATTTGCATGGGGTGCATCTTGCCGGTCCTCCTGCTCCTGATGCCCTCTTCTAGGTTAGCAAACGGACACCGGTGCCGTCTATCTGAGCAATGATACCTCTTTTGCCGCCAGAGGAAGGCAATATGACCATGGCTCTGCACGCAACGACTAGCCAGGGACGAAAAAGTGAGGCGAAAGGATCAGCAAAAACAAAATGCTGCTGGATGCACGCAAGAACACGAACACTAGGGTGCCTTTGCCGGTCCCCTACGCCCTAGCTAGTGCATTGCAAGTACTCGTAGTACCTCCCCTTCATCGGCACCATCTCTCTTCTCATGTCCCTGTGGTACAGTACTAGGCCACTGCTACTTTAGGGTTCTATTCTTTTCTTGCTGCTTCTGTAGTTGTAGTCTGTAGACTCGCAGCACAACTGCCTGTTTATCTTCAGTCTAGCTTACGCTTCTTTTTCGCTGAGCGCGTTCGACGTTTTATTTTAGAGCCTCTAAACAAAGAGAATCTAGTTTATATACTAAATAAAGACTACTAACAAAACCTTTTTACAGATGGGTACATCTTTACGAGACAAAACTAATAAACCTAATTAAGCTATGTTTTGCTACAATGATGCTACGGTAATACTACAGTAACCAGCGTCTAATCATGGCTTAACTATCCTTATTAAATTCATCTCGCGATTTAGATCAGGAGTTCTGCAGTTAGTTTTGTAATTAAAATTTATTTATAATAAGATTTTTTTATTAGACCTCTCTAAATTTTAGAAGGGCCGACGCCGAACGCGCCAGGAACGCCAAAAGAGATGGCACCGGAATGGTAGTACAACACCGCTAGCTTCTCTTCACATGCTCCGTGTCCGAGTCTCTGACTCATTATCACACATCGCTGCACTGGGAACTCCAGTTCACTGGCTGTAACACTGATCACAACGCAACCTTGAACGACAATTTCGTTGGAATTGGGGGCAGAGAGGTTGATCGAAATGGGTAAACATAGGAGTCTTTGTTTCATAGGGTCTAAAATTTAGAGAGGTCTAAACAAAAAAATCTTATCATTTAAGAGTATTAAATAAAGTTTAATTACAAAACTAACTGCAGAACCTCTGGTCTAATTTGCGAGACGAATCTGATGAGGGTAAGCCGTGATTAGACGATGATTACTGTAGCATGACTGTAGCAAAACATAGATTAATTAGACTCATTAGATTCGTCTCGTAAAGATGTATCTATCTGTAAAAAAGTTTTATAATTAGACTTTATTTAGTACTAGATTTTCTTTGTTTAGATCCTTTTAAAATTTAGTGCTAAAGGAAACAAACAGAGGCTATAGTGAGAAAGAGAATATCAGATCGATTGCAGGGCAAGGCAAAGGACATACAAGCCATGCAAACGGGGAAGCTTGGTTTCTTCAAATGGATCAGTGGATGGCCCTGAAGAGGAGGTTTTTTTCGCAGCAGCTGCACTGCACCGATAACAAAAATCCCGCCTTCACTGCAGCTGCCGCAGCTCCAGCTGCGGCTGAATCTGGAAATGGCTGATTGCGGCGTGCGGGCTGCTCCAAGCCTGCGCTATGTGCATTTGGTTGGTCATGGCTGTGCCCGCTAGTGTGCTGGTAGCCCCACCACTTGCCCATTAAAACCCTAAGTTTTCAATCTTTGTATCATGCATATGACCATCTGTGCATGACCACAGCCACTTGCCACTGCAGGCATATGATTGGCACGAACGCCTCACCTTGTTTCCTCTTTTGTACGCGTATCACATCGAAGAGAACTGTGCATATATATGCGATATTTCTTGTACTTAGTAGATTCCATTACAAATACTACTAGAACTATAGAGCTAGCTGAATCAACATGCATTGTTACTTGTACCCGTATTGTGGACTCCACTCCATATGCAAGCATGCAGGCACGTACGTACTGCTGCATATATACATCCGCGTGCTTCTCGATCTTGTGCTCTTTCAAGTAAACATGAGTACATATCACGCGTGGATACGTCTGATCGCTAGAACTGAGTGGTGTCTGATGATTCAAGGAAAGAGTACATGGCCGGAGCGGATGTGCAGATGTGATACAGGATCACACCAAGTATGTCCAGGCCTTTTAGTGGAATGTCCCACAATAATTGAGCAATTGCAGGGAACAAAAGGTACAATCACTGCATTCTTGTACCCGGATCCATCGAGCGCTGCAGTAACATATGCTCCTCATGAACATTTTTGCTCAAAGTGGGGGAAAAGTTCTGTTGAAAACAACACTGAAGCTGTGATGGAAATGATTTCTGTTACATTACATGCATCTTGGGGTGCTCTTGTAGTCTCTTTTTGACTGGCGCCTAAGGATCATATAGTACTCAAAATTATGGAAGCATAAGTGAAATATCATCTTTCCTCGATAGCTTATCCTTGATGGACAAGTTAGTTGGTGCATAGTAACTCAATATGATATATAACGATTTAGAAACAAAACAACTGGCTATTGTAATATTTGTGCCGTCCAAATCTATGGGACCTTAAGATTATCATACTTTTATCTAATGGAAAGGGGCATGTGTCTTGCTTGCAAAATTATATACTTGTGTCTCAACTCAGATCTCCACATATAGTAGTTCTCATAAGTGATACAATGCCAGTATCATGGGCTATAGTACTATATGTTACTTATTGAGAAACACATACGGTCAAAATCTTCAAGACCTTGTGTGATTTTACTATTCTTGCTTGAAAAACTACAATCCTTGTGTCCCAACTCAAATCTCCATACAATAGTTCTGATAAATGACATGTTTTGGTGTAGAGGATTCTCATACAATGATATGCAGTTGATGAACAAGGATTCATAAGCCTAATAGGTTTTAAATTAACACATGTTGCCCCACCACCTTCATCGCAGCTTAGAGGGAGACGTGACAGTCAGCGAGTTGGCAAGCCGGATCCGGCATGGTCCCATGGGTCATAAGAGGGTGGTAGTGGTAGTAAGTGGACCCCGTTTAGAATGGAGGATTTCTTCCTCGTTCCTGTGAGAATTGAATTGCTTCATATGAAATTCCTGTAAAATTTCTGTGAAATTCCAGCATTCTAAAAAAGGCCTTAATAGAAATGCCAAGTAGAAATAGTACTAGACGATATATACATTCAACACCCACGAGGCGGCTTGAGGCCATTGTGTGGGGATCGAAGGCAGACGGGGATTTTGGAGGGGGGGTTCTATGCATGTACACTTGAGTTGTGATTTTTTTTAATTAATGTAACATAAATTTTAGAAAAATAATCAATATATAGAGGAACATTTTAGACCCTTACTTTTGTACCAAGTTATTTGCCCAAACAACCCTTAAGAAAATCACGTGAATGGACAAGGTTTGTTTGTTGGTTGCATCAACAGTTCAAGACATATCCTAAAAAGCATGAGCTGATGATGATGAATCTGCAAGCACTAGCTGTGCGTACAGCGCCGCTACAGGATCAAGTGTCCTTGCCGTCACACCACCATCTGAGCAAAAGGCTCTTTAAAGGGGCTGTCTTGTCCAGGCTCCCCAGCCGGGGCTACTGGCCAGCTACCAAGCTTGCCCACCACTTCTTTTTAACCCTAGAGACAGAAATCTTCCTCGGCATCTCACTCACTCATGCCGCCAAGACCGCTTTGATCCACCCATCATCGATCACTAGCAACACCTCGCGATCTTGTTATATGCGCGCATGGAGGGGAGCAGCCAGTTGGAGACGTGCCTTCCTAGTCTCTACGGGCTCAGTTCATGCGTCCCTCCTCCTCCTCTTGCTCCATTGCCCAACCAGAACAAGCTTCTGCAGATGCCGTTGGTCCAGGAACATGTCGGGAACCATGGCGTGATGCTCTCTTCGGACCACCACGGTGGCCTCTACCCGCTGCTTCTTCCCGGGATCCCGTTCTGCCCATCCAGTGCCGCCGCCGGCGACAAGCCCGCTGGTTTCACGACGCTGGACGCCGTCGAGGTAAATGATGCGGCCGGCTAGACGTGATCATGATCTGGAATATTGCTCCTCACTCATATTGTGATCTTGGTTTTCGCAGGCGGAAACCGCGGCAGCAAAAGCCGCCGCTGAGATCGCTAGTGCCACCACTTGCCACGGCTCAAGTTCATGGTATGAACACGTCGTGATTAAATTAAGCTGTTGATTCGTGTTCCCATATGAGGGTAGCAGTGTGTTATAGGCGGTTGATCTGTTGTTAGGGTTTCTTGATGTTGGTTTGGGATTTGAGCGTTAAACTAATTGGGCACACACATGTGGTGATGGAGTGAGCAGGTGGAAGGGGTCAGCTATGGCCGCGGAGAAAGGGAGGGCGATGAAGGTGAGGAGGAAGATGAGGGAGCCCAGGTTCTGCTTTCAGACCAGGAGCGACGTGGATGTGCTGGACGACGGCTACAAGTGGAGGAAGTACGGCCAGAAGGTTGTCAAGAACAGCCTCCATCCAAGGTATACTTCGTATGTTCTTACACGCAATGGCGAAAAGGGAATGCTAACCCAGTAACCCTGATGCATGATCTTCTAGAACGTCAATATTTTCTGGCAACTCCTAGCGGAATTTATCCTCGATCACTTAAATTTATCTATTTCCACACGAACAGCTCCTCTTTTTAGGAGTAACACTTCGTCAATTGTTGAATTTAGTGAAATAGAGAAGATTGAATTACAGAAAGTGGAGTATTTTCTCTTAAGCGTGGTTTGTTGTTAGAAAGCTTCCATTCAATGTTCTAAAATTTGACCATCAATTGATATTTATAACTTTCTATACTGGCCAAATACAAATTGCCGCACTAACATTTGTTGTCCAAAGGTTACACTTTTCAATATATATCAATGTAAGACGTGCTTATGTCTCTTTTTTGTAGAATGAGAAATTAAGTCAATAATCTTGAATACATAACAATTGAGGAATGTGTGGACTGCATATGTGCTTCCGCTTGATTGACTGATGATCATAGGGAAGATAAATGCCTTGCACTTGAACGATATTGTCTAAAGTTCCAGTTTCTTCTTTGATAGACAATGCATGCTTATGCTTTGTTGATAAACATGACACGGTAATGAATAGTGTATTATCTGAAGAGTATGGATTATCCATTATGACACACAAAAATAGGTAAAGAAACATCATGCACTACTTCAGCGCCCATGTGCTTAGAGGAAGACCATTGCTTTAGGAGTTCTAATATGATAGACGATGCAACAGGTAAATATGAACAAAATATGTTTAATTTTCTTTTAATAAACAACTCAGTTGCCAACAGAATATGACAAACAATTAATAAATAGCATAATTTTATGACTATAAATGTCATCGTGCTCATGGTTAAAGTTTGATCTCGCCTTTCTTAACTGACCTAGCAACACTTCGATGCACAGTGCACCATAGATATCCAAAAGTTTACGCAAGACAGCTACAATTCATAAGTCAATGAATCCTTTTGCATTCCTTGCTTATACATGTCATGTATCTGTGAAAATGGCGCTGCAATAGTCAAACCGTGCGATGGATTTTCAAAAGAGAGAGAGAGAGAGAGAGAGAGAGAGAGAGAGAGTCATGCCATGCAATACTACAAAAACAACAGTACTAGTAGTATATGGCTGGATCCCCTAATAATACTCCATGCATATCAGTGTTAAGAATTGCAAAGAAAAGAATTCCATTTTGCGCTTGGTCTGAGTTTTGCATCATTTCCGGATGGAACCATATATCGTCCAGGGGTGCACTAGTAAAACCTTTCATCATTCATGATCTGCGGATAGGACACAGGCATGCAAATGAACGACTGCATATGGATGCGCCAGGACAACGGCCAAATGTTGCACGCATTTTCAGATTAGGATGCTTCTTCAGACACTCAATGCGCCGTAGGAAAGGCAAGGGAGGTTGTCCCTAATTGCTGGCACGTACTTTCTTTGAAAACTTCAGATTGACTACATGTTTCATTTGTTGTCTCCCATAGAGCTACCTTGACCTATGTTTGCACAATGGAAATTCTCTAAACCATGTAGCCTATTACATATAGTAAACGCTCTGCCATATTTATTTCACCATTCCATGAATCTATTAGCACATAAAGGAGCTTATTTCTTACCTGCAAAAAAAGTTGAAAAACTTACTTCAGAGATTTATCATTCGTATTTGAAATTGAAAATTTTGTACCTTTCGAACATACGGGAATCCAAAAATAGAGTAGACTTTGGGGGCATGGAGGCAAATGCCTCCAAAGTATGTCACAAGAAACAACTTAATTTGTTGAAAATATTGAATCTGACGATGATCAAACTTAATTGGTCAGTCTTGCGAAGGGATAGTCGGTCCAGAGGAAAGCCATTATAGGGTCGAATTGCCCAAATACTATCTCAGCGACCAGTGGTGCTCATTCGGATATATGCATACTCTAAAGCAGGCCAATCCTTCATGTAAATTTTTGCAGTTGTAATATCTGAACATATAAAATGTGTCCTAGATTCCCAGACATACATTTCACAGTATTGAATGAAGTTCTTAGTTTAAGAAAAAATATTAAATTCGTCACACGCTTCAATTCACTTGGCTGATATCGCCAGTATGTCATTTGCATCCGTGTGCAGGAGCTACTACCGGTGCACCCACAGCAACTGCCGCGTGAAGAAGCGGGTGGAGCGGCTGTCGGAGGACTGCCGCATGGTGATCACCACCTACGAGGGCCGCCACACCCACACTCCTTGCAGCGATGACGCCGATGGCAGCGACCACACGGGCAGCTGCGCCTTCACCTCCCTCTAGATCAGCATGCAAACTTAACAAGCTGTCGCATATACATACATAGTACTGCATGCAGCACATTGGTCGACCGAGAGTTGTGTTTTCACACATGAGCCGATACGCTTAGACAAGTTAAACATTCAGGAGCGTGTGCCCATGGTCTGCGCCCGCGTCTCTGTATGTTAGACCAATGCTATAAGATACTGTAAACCATCAATCAGCAGTTATATCAGCTGCCACTCTGATGCAATTGCATGCGTGATGCTAACATATTAGATAGATGTATGACATGTACACTTCTGAACATCAGATGCTGTTAGAATGGTACGCGTGCCGGCTTAAAGCCTTTGACATGGCTGCAATGCATGCGGCAGGACGCGAGGGCCACGTACCTTGCTGCTGTAGGTAGTACCAGCATTTGTATTTACCAAGTCCTCGCTCACCATGCGCGCAGCTGCTAATGATTGCGAGCCTGCACCTCTGCATTTGCTGCAACTAAACGAACACCAGCTCTCAGACAAACTTCGGTTCACATGTCGTATATCTGACGGGTTTGCATTGGGAATGTCAATCCATGGTGTATTATGTACTACTTAGTTATTAGGTTAACCTCAGATGCTCCCCGTTGAGTGTTAAAACCTTTTAAATGGAGTGTTAATACATGTTTTTGTCAAGTGTAACTCGAATCACTGCTAGCGGCAAGAGGCCGTGACACTGATTGGCGTAGTCACAACTTCTGCTGCTGGTACAAGAGCAGCCCATCATGTCTGATAGGCCGCACATTGGGCCAGGCTTGCTCCCCCTTCATGGGCCCTTACGGTGGCGCCTATATTTATTTCTTGCAATATAAAGCCGTTAGATTTGAATATCAACGGTGCAGATTGATTGATGGTTGATGCGGCCGAGGCCAGCGACCGGCCTGCCACAGACTGGCCTTCTCCGGCACGCGACGCCGCCGACCACAACGCCGCCGGGATCCCTCCCGCCGCCGGAGCGC
>LAPY01000776.1:92555-102899 GCA_000970635.1 Eragrostis tef
CCCCCCCCCCCCCCCCCCCCCCCCCCTTTGTTCCTCAGCAAGTAGTGATTTTAGAGTGGTGGTTTTCCCCAAATTATACATCTGAGAAGCGGGTCTTGTGAAATCTTTGGAGTCCGCCGGACTGGGATTCCTCATCCTCCGTGTTCTTTATTACTAAGAATTTATTGAACTGCTTGAAGTGTTCAAGAGAAATCTGTGGATACGGTTAAGGTTTCAGAAGCCTTTGCCTGTAAAATTCTGAACATGAGGAACAGATTATACCATGCATGCTCACAGAACACATTTAGACTTGTGTTTGACTAAGGCGTATCCTTCTTAGATAACTTCTGCAGATAATGGGAGATTAGATGCAGCTCAGACTCCTATTCTACACGAAGAAAATAATCATTCTTTCTTGCCAATTAGATACTTGTCCAGTACTCAGTAGCTACTGCAACTACAGGAATGCTTAGTTGTAGATTGCCATAGAAGTGGAATCTTTGGTTTGCTTTGAAATTTGCACAGGCTTAAATATTATGCTTGAATTAAGCAGCATCGTTTGTTCTGGAGTTATGTAGAACTGTGCTAATTTGAAGTGGCTAACTGCATTCAGCATGGCCATTTTTGTAGAACCGCTGATTAAAAATTGCATTCTTGTACAGTTGAACTAACTATTGAGCATTGAGACACCGAAACAATATCTAAATGCATGTTGTTTGAAATGTATGTGATTGATTATATATTGCACCGTGGATACATTTTAGAGAATGTTTAGTTTTTGTGCAATGTGTCCATGTTCCCTACCCTGGTGGTACCATCTCTTGTAATTTTAAAGACGTGATACTTGTGAGTGTGACTGTCATACTGATTCTTGTGTCCACGCAATAACTGAACACTGGACTTGTATTCCACATAATTGTTGTACCTTTTTTTTGTTTTTTGGATTTCTCATGGGAAATGCTGAAACAGGTACTCCTCTTTGGCGAAATGGGCCACCAGAGAAGCCAGTGCTCTGTAATGCATGTGGCTCGAGATTTAGAACAAAGGGTTCATTGGCAAACTACACCCCAATGAATCGCCGGGATGATATTGATGATGAAGAACCTAGAATTAGCAAGCTGAAGCCACCTACATCAAAGCCAAAGGCACAGAAGGCAAAGAAGAAGCCACCTACCATAGTGGAAAATGGGCCATTTTCTAGTCAAAATTTCCGTAGGATGGCGGATGCTGACCCAAGCAATCGGTCTAGTTCTGGATCTGCAGTATCATACTCTGAGAGCTGTGCCCCGTATGGTTCTGCTGATGCTAGTGAAATGACTGGTCAGTGATCTCTATGCTTGCTTTGTTCTGTTTACTTACATAATATTTATTGTTTCTATTTCCCTCAAGAATATACACATTCATGGGTGCTTCTACAAAGTAATGCTTAACGCGCTAAAATTTCTTTTGTAGATATACATACATTGTTTTTGCTACCCTTTTAAAGATAATGTGATTAATAGTTTATAGTTCAGATCTTTTTCTCTTCTCAGTTGTCCCTGAACCTATTGATGCTAACGATACATTTTCAGAACCTTCCCTGATGTTCTTTGTAGAACAGAAATATCAGTTCAACTTATGATGATTGATAAATTACTGGCTAGGTTGGACTTAATTACTCATTATCATGATGTAACCTTGAAGGCTTGCAGTCAATATATCATGTTCAGAATCCAAGGAGCCTACAGTTGGAGCAAAATCATGTTTCACCAAATTTCAATGTTTAAAACATCATATGTGGTAGCAGCACCTTACCATGTTTCCTCGTTGATAAGATCCTGAAGGATGCTACTTCTACGCACCTTAATTATCAATATTCATACTCAAGATTTGCTTTGTTTAGCCTAGATATTACGCTATTTGTTATATATGTCACTGATGTCTCTCTGGTATATTATCACCAGGTTCAGCTCAATCGCATGCTTGGGAGTCACTAGTGCCATCAAGAAAGAGGAGTTGTGTCAATCGTCCTAGGCCTTCACCTGTTGAAAAGCTTGCAAAGGATCTTCACTCCATCATGCATGAAGAGCAGCTATATTACCTTTCAGGATCCTCGGAGGAAGATCTACTGTACCATAGTGAAACTCCTCTGGGTTCCGTTGAGATGGGCTCTGGAAGCGTGCTTCTAAGACATCCAAACTCAAAGTCATTGGAGGAAGAATCAGAAGCAAGTTCCATTCCTGCAGAGAACAAGTCGTACATTACAAGTGAATCCTATTCAGGGTCTGCTTCATTTGTTGTACACAGTGGAAGCAAAGCAGCAAGCAACTTAAATGCTGCAATTGAGAGGCCAAAAAGGTCACTACTGCAGATTGAAGATAATGTTAGAAGGTATTCAACTTATGTTAGCATAGAAATGTACATCATTGGTTTTATCCTCCACACTCATTCAATGTTGTTTTTAGAATTGATCTGATCCTTATTTTTATTGGCACCTCTCTTTGGCAGGGATACACTTCATTATGAAAACCCACATATCCTGGAGAGTGCTGATTCACCTTTAGTTTCAATAGATTTAGAGGTATCTATCCTATGCATGCTTTGGTTGTTGAGACCAATGAATTCTAGAAGCTATTTTGGCATAGAGCCTCTGGACAGGATTACTTATTTTGACTAATCATTGAAACTAAAACCATATGTTGTTTATCATTCTTGACCAGGATATTATCAGCTACACTAATTTTGTGAAATATCTAACTAAAGAGGACCAACAACAGTTGCTCAAGCTTCTTCCTCTTGTAGACTCCTCAAATCCTCCCGAAAGGTTTACTTTATGCTTGCCTAGTGGTTTAATAATACAAATTGAGACCATTTTATGGAAGTCCTCATCTGTATATTGTTCTTTCAGCAGCCTTAGGAGCATGTTCAGTTCTATCCAGTTTGCTGATGCTATACACAACTACCAAAGGCTGCTTGGAGAGGGAATTCTTGATCCATTTTTCTCTACTAATGGGGAATGGAATGTTGTGAAGAGACTTGCCTTAACTAATTTAACAAATTGCAAATGGCTGGAGTGCTATAAACAACTAAAGGTATAAAATGACTTTACATTTTTTTTCGAGTTCTCCATTTTCTCTTTCTTTTGAGTTAACTCCTATAACTGCTCACATATTGGGACTTCATTGGTTGCTTGTACACTTGTTTAGGCAAAGGAATTCAAGGAAACAGGAGAAGAGGAGAATATCAGTGGATTGAAAGGCGTTACCACGCCTGCCATGAAACAGCTCAAAAGACCACGTGACACCCACTTTCATACTTCTGCAGGTCAGCAATCTAAGTTCCTCTTAATGTGATTCGCATGAGGTTCTATTTCACTATTTCCATATGTTCGTAACGTGAACACAATCTTCTAATTTTCTTTGCTTGTGAACATGCAGAGCTAAAGGTAGCCATGAGGAGTCCTAAAAGAGTTCTAAAACAAGGGGATTTGGCTCCTCAGTGCAGAAGCTCATCTTTACCAAAATCTGGTTATGCGGATTTTGCTTGCACTGGAAGAGCACTTAACTTATTCTCGTTACCCCCTGAAAAGTTATCATCGTTGATCTCTCCGCAGTACACTGACAACTACTCTGATCAAGACTTGCTGCTGGACATTCCTGTCAATGCACGGCACCCAGAGGCAGAACTTCTTTACCAACCATCTCAGCTGAGCTCAGTAACCCGCATCTCCACCTGCATGGGCGGGGTTGCTGAAGGCGAGGGGCGCCTCAAGCAACAATAGGTTGAGCTCCATCAACAAACAACTTAGGAACAGGCAGTAGTTGTAGTTTATAGCTCATCATGGTGCTTTAATTTACCGACCACCGATGGGGTGTTTTACAGCTTGTTCATGAGTGAGCCACCCCTGTTTTACATAACAATGTGCGTCGAATTGCCCGTTCTGCTAACATTTGTAGCTTGGTTTTAGGCCAGTTTCTGCTGGTTTCTGTAGTATATGCCTTTTGGATATATTAGAGCTTATCCCTCCCTGTTCAAAAGAGAGAATCTCATTGTGGACAAAAAAAGAGAGAGGAGGGGGTGGGTGGGGGTGTTGATATCAGGGAGTTATGTATGTAATATTAAAGTTGCCAATCACTGCTGAAGGGTTTCTTCGCTCATTTGTTTTGCCCTGTTGTGCATTGCGGTTTCTGCATTGCAGGACGTTTGACTATTGAGCAAGACAATGTGGATGTCGATGGCATACAAAACCGCTAGCGCTAGTGATCTCAATTTTGTCATCGCTTGGTAAATTTGGATCAGAATTCGGTCATGTTTTAGAAATTCGGCAAGGCCTACTCCACTCCTGGCCAAACTGGACCGAATCTTTTGTGGCTTCTTATCATTTTCTACCAACTGTGTACCCTGCCTGATCGCCATCTCCTGGTGACGGGGTCAATTACAAGATCTTGTAATAGCTTTCACTCAATGGACTTGGCATTATTCCTTGTTTATATGGGCTTCTCTGAGTGTGGAAAAGTCGGGAACTTGGCATTTCTCAAGTTTTAGCATGGCTAGACAATTTTGGTTTGGCTACTTGAAAACACAAACTAAACTGTCGCCAAGTGATGTTGTCCCGGGCAACCAGTCCAAATTCCCAATGCGACGCTACTTGTTGAATCATCTGAACAGGATATTTGTTTTAGATTTTAGTTACCCATTATGTCCTAATGATTTCTCTAATTCGGTCTTAGTCCATTAATACATGGTTTAAGTTAGTGCCCCCCCCCCCCCACAAACCATTATATATATAAGAGAAGCAAGTAAGCTAACTTATTCAGAATTTATTCCCCACTATACTTTGATAAACAGCTGCCTGCTTTTCTTAAGATAGTTGCTTGTAATTGATATACAAGCAATCTCTTGAAATTTTGAACTTGCTAGTTAGAAAACTTACCTCCCGGTCCTCCCCTACTCCTTGTGAGGGGCACCTGGTCACCTTCTCATCTAACTCGTCCAATCCCCAGGATAACACCTTTCAATCCGAGTGAACAATTATTAACAATTTTCAAAAATTAACTCAGTTTGTAACTTAACTTGAATCAAACACCTTCAACTCAAATCTCAAAATTCTATATATAAAGTTGACTGGAATTCCAAACCTTTTTACTTGAAATATTGCGGAATCGAAATTCAACCCCAAGTCGAGCTTCAAATCGGGATCTAGAACTTCTTACCTGAGGTATCGGAGGTACAATCCAACAGCTAGGGGTTGTGAGATCTGGTGGCCATAGTAGACAACATGCTCTTGGAACGCCAACGGTTTCACTGAAAACCACCACTATGCATTTATATCTGCGTCGCAAACCAGTCAACGACCTTCAAGTGGCAGATCTAAGAGGTGGTGAAACGTGAGGTGCGGGAAGTTGAGAAGTGAGGAATGGAGAAGGGGAATGAAGAAGGGGGAAAAGAGAAAGGAGAGGCGCCTCGGAAGAAGAAACGAAAAGCCGTGTGGCATCTACCAACCATACCAAGTTAATGTAAGCGCAACGCATCGTGGATTTTTGAAAGTAAAAAAAATAAAAATTTTATTATTAACCAAATATGTTTCCAATCTAGTAGCCTAGCTATAGACATGGACAATTTTTTTCTCTCCTTTTTGGACTGAAACAGCAGGTTTTCCAATCTAGCGGGCAACTTTAGGGAGGCAGAGCCGTCATCGACTTAATAGGCCGAACCACAGCCCATGCGGGAAACAGATCACGGCCCAGAAATACAAATCAGGCGGGAAGACGCGAGGGCCGCGAGCGGTGGGCCCTAATCGCGCAGATGCCCTCGCACGAATCGTGACGCACCAGCCGAGCCCCCCGCTCCGCCTCCAGCTCGCCACTCTTATCCCCTTTCCTTCATCCGCAACGGAAGTGCCGGCTCCCTCAGCATCGCTCCCCCACACCCGCTCCCCCATCTCCCCGGCACGCCCATCTCCGTGGAGAACATGCGGTGCGGCGTCGGCCGTGAGGTGCGCTGCCTCCTCCTCTTCCACCCCGTCTCCGTCAGCGACGGCGGCGGCGGGGGAGCAGGGGTCGAAAGTGCACAGCTACGGTACGGTGGACTTCGAGCGGCGCTCGCCGCTGCGGTGGGGCACCCTGTACCGGCGCATCGCGGTGGGCCACGGAGGGCGGCCCGTGGGGCGCACGCTGGGGGCCTGGGACGAGGGCGAGCGGCGCCTCGACAAGTGGGAGCTCTGCCGCATCGCCAAGGAGCTCCGCAAGTTCCGGAGGTTCAACCTTGCGATCCAGGTATCCTCGCATTCTGTAGGATTGATGTACTCCCAACTTCCCGCGACCTATTTCCCTTTGATTTCTGCAATGAACCTGTTCAAGTTGCGCCAGAGCAATCACCAGAGTTGGGGAACACTAGGCTTTATGGCCCCTTAACGATCTCACTGACCTTTTAAGCGCTCAATGCGATAGTGAAAGTTAATGACAAATCATTCGAATTCACATTCTTGGTATTGGTTCTCAACAAATATTTCATGTGACATGCACAGGTTTATGAATGGATGACAGAGCGCAGAGACAGATTTTCTCTCACGGCAAGTGATATGGCAATCCAGTTGGACCTGATTGCCAAAGTACGTGGTGTTCCACAAGCTGAAAAATACTTCGAGGAGCTTCCTGATACCATGAAGGATAAGCGGACATATGGTTCCCTTCTCAATGTGTATGCCCAAGCTATGTTGAAGGAGAGAACAGAAGAAACATTTGAACAGATGAGAAGAAAGGGATTTGCATCTGACACATTACCTTGTAATGTGCTGATGAATTTTTATGTTGATGTGGGACAGCCTGAAAAAGTGTCGGCAATTATTGATGAGATGAAGGAAAGAGATGTTGCTTTTGATGTCTGCACTTACAACATTTGGATAAAGAGTTGTGCAGCTAAGCAAGATACTGACGGAATGGAGAGAGTCTTTAACCAAATGCTCACCGATGAGTCTGTTGTTGCCAATTGGACTACTTATACCACACTTGCTAGCATGTACATCAGGCTGGGGAACTCTGAGAAGGCAGAAGAATGCTTGAAAGAAGCTGAAAAGAGAACAACAGGTCGGGAGAAGAAGTGTTTTCACTATCTCATCACTCTCTATAGCCATCTTGGCAAGAAGGAAGAAGTTTACCGTATCTGGAACTGGTATAAGGCGACTTTCACCACGATTCATAACCAGGGTTACCAGGAGGTACTATCCGCCCTTGTAAGGATAGGAGATATTGAGGGGGCTGAAGTTCTATACGAGGAATGGGCATCCAAAAGCGCTAGTTTCGATCCAAAAACAATGAACATTTTATTAGCATGGTATGCGAAAGAAGGTTTTGCTGCCAAGGCTGAACAAACTCTGAATCGGTTTGTCGAGAAAGGTGGAAATCCTAAACCAAACACCTGGGAAATTCTTGCCACGGCATACCTGAAGGATAACAAAATATCTGAAGCCCTATCAAGCATGGAGAAAGCTGCGGCAGTTAAAAGTGCAAGTAAATGGAGACCAAGACCAACCAATGTTGAGAGTCTCTTGGCAAATTTTAAGGAGCAGAATGACACAGAGAGTGTGGACAGGTTGATGAGTGTACTCACAAGTAGAGGATGTGCTGAAAATGAGGAGTACAAGTCACTGATTAACGCCTATGCTTTTGCGGGCACATAACTATGGAGGGACCCAAAAGGAGAAAACACAAGAGAGTAGGCATCATCATATGATGAATCTCACACATGGAACAATTCCATTACCCACTCGTAATGTTTTCTAAATATCACAAGGATTCGAGGACCTATGCGAGCTCATCTGATACTATGTCATTCCAGAGAGATTAGATGCATGTCATGTGTTGTTTCCCTAGATGAATGAGACAACGAGGTACATAAATTTTCTTTCTAGTCACTTGGCTCGGTTAGAAATCCTGAAATCAACAAGAATTGGCCATATAGATTGCTTATTTTGTACTTTCTAAATGTATATTTTACATTATTTTGGGAGTTAGTCAAGCCTCCTCGGTGCAAGAGTCGTTGTACCATTGATTTTGTGTGGTTGTTCACTCTCAAATCTTTCAAGAACGTGAGTTCATTCTCAAGTCGTTGTACCATTGCTTTGCTTGATTACCGTCAAAGTCATCAGAGGATGCATGACCAGAACTTATTCCTCCTCTTAGTCACTTCTTGTTCTTGGGATCGAGGGATACTTCAATGCTTGGGCAAATTTTAAGGAGCAGAATGACACAGAGAGTGTGGACAGGTTGATGAGTGTACTCACAAGTAGAGGATGTGCTGAAAATGAGGAGTACAAGTCACTGATTAACGCCTATGCTTTTGCGGGCACATAACTACGGAGAGACCCAAAAGGAGAAAACGAAAGAGAGCAGGCATCATATGATGATGAATCTCACACATCGAAAAATTCCATTACTCACTCGTAATGTTTTCTAAATATCACGAGGAGTCGAGGACCTATGCGAGCTTATCTGATACAACTATGTCATTCCAGAGAGATTAGATGCATTTCATGGGTTGTTTCCCTAGATGAATGAGACAACGAGGTACATAGATTTTCTTTCTAGTCACTTGGCTCGGTTAGAAATCCTGAAACCACCAAGAATTGGCCAGATAGATTGCTTATTTTGTATTTTCTAAATGTATATTTTACATTATTTTGGGAGTTAGTCAAGCCTCCTCGGTGCAAGAGTTGTTTACCATTGATTTGTTGCGTTTGTTCACTCTCAAATCTTTCAAGAACATGAGTTCATTCTCAAATCGGTTCAGTTTCTTAATTTGCACACGAGATGTGGTTGCTTTGCTTGATTACCGTCAAAGTCAATCAGAGGATGCATGACCAGAACTTATTCCTCCTCTTAGTCACTTCTTGTTCTTGGGATCGAGGGATACTTCAATGCTTGCACGTTGGCGCCCTTTGACAAGGGTTAATTTTACTGTGGACCTTTGCTTCACAATTACGTTCTTGCCTCTGTCTTGCAAACTTCATAGGACATAATTATGTATCACCTGTGAACATCCTATATATTTGTACACACGTGTGAATCTTGATATATCGGGATAACGTTGATTAACTGCCCGCATATCTCAGGAGGACCACCCAGGATTCGCACTGGTAGGTGGTGCTACTTCGCCGAGCAATCTCTATCCTTCAAAAAAGGAATTTATTTGTTTGCAAACTGCTCATAGTAGTAATGTGAAAAAGAAATGTGTGATCGTATTATCCACATATTTTCTTAATAAAGTTTTCAGTTCTAGATGCAAATTACGGTTCATATACGGAACATCTGTCTTCGAGATTAATAGAGGCAAAGATATGATTGAGACCCTCGTTCTAATAAACTTGAGCAGTTGGCAAAAGTTAACATTTAAAAGAATACAGGCTGTTGCATTGTTGGCTCCTCCTAACTAAACGTATGTGTGTAGTAATATCTTATTCTTTTATTTTTTCACTGATTAATTTGGTTCGTAGCAGCAGAAAACTCCTGATTATGTATATAAGGCAGAAGCTAAAATGGAAACACATTTGTTGAACAGGGTTCGAATTTTAATATTGTCTCGGGCATATCTTTCGAGTGATGCATGCTGTTGAAATACTATTGGTTGCCTCATCTTGACCAGACGTGATCAGCATTTCCGTCTGGAGGATTTGTGGCGAGAAATGGAGTACGAATTTGTTATTGACACGTCCAGATGATTACCTTCTATACTAATTTATAATTATTTTTGAATTGTATACTAATTTATATTTGCCAATAAGGGGGCAGGACAAGCACTCCAACCGCAACAACGCTGAATTTACACATTCACCTCCATCAAGCTCGGAGCTGGATTTAGTAACACCTGTCGAACTATGGTACAGTTCGAGTGTCACATCAGTACCATTTTGACACGTCTGTGACACCTCTAGTGAACCAATCTCAAGTAAGAACAACAGAGCATGCAACTCACCAAGCTGATTCTGGTCTCTATACTTCACCAAGCTGGTACCTAACTAATCAACAACCAGCCATATTTAGCGGCACCAATCATGCAAAACGTGCAGCGGAATAAAACCAAAAGCAAAGAAAACAAATTGTCCCTATCCATTTCCCCCTTCCAGCAGCTTCAAAATTTTTATGTTCCTGTTCTGTTCAGACGAAAATGCTAAATCCAACTGAATCGCTTACATGCGAGATTTCGTACGCCCTGAATTGACACTCCAGTTTTCAACCGGCTTCTGAGCTTCCCTCCATTTTATATAGCGACTCCTCCATCTCCCACCAAGTCCTCCCTCTCTAGTCTCTAGTCTCCGCCAGCTCAAGCCAAGCGCACAGCGTCGAGAAGGCCACGACGGCTGGCAAGAAGCCGTCATGGCAGAGGAGGAGG
>LAPY01000776.1:142817-170200 GCA_000970635.1 Eragrostis tef
ACGCGGGCGGCGGTGGGCGGCAGCGGCGGCGGGGCGTTGTGGTGGTGTGGGGCACCTCCCCGTCCTTGACCGACACCCGCGCGGCGCAGCCGTGGAACTCGTAAAACTTTTGTGCGGTGGGCTCTCGTCTTCGTTTTCGGCCCTTTGGGTGGCTGCGATGCGCCGCTAGAGCGGGCCCGGGGCCGTCGATAGGTGACGGACTCCATGGCCGCCCCGCAACCTTCTGCGACCAAAAAATAAGTCTTTTTTTTAATTCTTTTGCCGTAGTAGCTGTCTTCGTTCGGGCGTGACGCGGTGGTCACGTCGTGTGAATTGCGACCGGCCGCGAGCGGCGGCACGCGACCCGGACGGGACGGGAGGTAGCGTGCGGCCACGGCACGGCGGCTCGCGGCGCGGCACGGCTTCGGCGTGCGCGGCGGGGTCAGCGACCGGGGGGCGCCGACGCCGACGCGGCGTGGTCACACGCGCCGAGCGGGTGGGTCCGCGCGTTGCGTGGCAGCGTGGGCGGGCGAAGCTGCCGGGTGGAGCGCGCCGCTAGCGAGACCGGGACGCCCGCGCTTGCCGGTTGGTTGGTTTGGTTCACGACGTGCCCGAGCGGAGGGCCGGCTGCCGCGGCTCTGGCGGCGTTGCACGGCGCGCCCAGTGGTTGCGTGCCACGGCCGGAACGCGCCAGCGCGAGATCGCTGGCGCACGACCCCGTGCGTGCACCCGGGCGGCAACTGCCCCGACGCCAGGCAGCGAGGTGATGCGGTGGCCGCCGGAGCAGGCAGCGACAGCGGCAGCACGTGACGCTCGCAAGATATCCAAAAAAATTCAGCAAAAATATCGAGCCAACCGCCGCGACGCCAGTTCTTGTTGCACCAACGACGCGGTGACTGCAGGAACAGGCAGCAGCGACCTTGTACCAGGTGACGCAAGAACTGGCTTCAACTTCTCAAGATAACAAGAAAATTCAGCCAAAATATCGTTGCTGCAATGCAAACTGGGCACACCACGCACAATGAAAACCTGCGATCTTAATTTTCACGAACCTCCCAGCTCTAAAGTAGCGGAGCACACCATTTTGTACTGGGGCCCCACGGCCTGAAACCACATGAACGCAACATTTGCAGCCCAGTTAGCCATACGGAGTGTATCGGACAGAAACTTTGAAGCATCACAGAAATACTAGTATCACAGAACGGTTCACACGCGCATGAAAACATCAGTACATTGCAGAAACATACTTTGAACATTTTGTTCCATGTTTACAATGTTCTTTACAAGACACCAAGCTGGAATACAAAAGAAATTCAGGCTGACATTACCCAATGCTGGCTACAATGCCAGCTACACCCAGTGATTCAGCAAGAAAAATGAGACAGCAGCCATCACATAAAAAGCTCAAGGTACATCTTTGGAGAACCATGCTGGCTACAACGCTCAAAGCGCTCGAGAAAACACGATAATATTTAAACTGGGTTAGAAAGTGTCAACCAAGAAACAAAATCAAAACTGCAGTACATACCACATATCTTAACATTAGAACGACAACATTCTATAGAAGATAATACAGAACAACGGGGCATCAATAACTGCTCTGATAAAGATGTTAATAAGGGCAAGAGAACTAATCGAATGACCAAGATTGTGCTTCAGGTAGTCAAACTGAACAAGTGAATATCCATTTTTGGCTGCTTTTTTAGCTTCAAGCGCTCTTTATTTTGAGTTAATTAAACGTTTGGGCTAAACTATGGTTTGCTGTTTGCTCAACAATTGAGCAGGCATAACTTCACTAAGTTAAAACTTGAATGGAGTATCTCATGGTTGCTATTTTCAAGAGATAAAAATGCTTTCATGCCATGCCGTGTCCAGAACTATCTTCCCTTCCCCCCAAGGAACACAACAATCTGCTCCTTGTTTTTCAAATAAGCACCAAATCAGGCAGCCACGAGATCATTCCCACATCTGACTCCCGGCATCTGAACTTACCAGTGCATGGCATGTTGCTGGATCCAGCATTCCTTCCACACACACACAGATAGCAATCAAGAGCAGGTTTACTAGATCTCTGATTTCCCTATATCGACTACTATTCCAACTATACACAGGCAAAAAATGGTGGCCAACAAATACATTGACCAGTAAACAATATGATATTCCTGAAAGCTGCTATAGCCATCTCAGAGGAGTCTCTTCCAAGACACTACATACTGAGCTCTCTTCCTAATTTACTGCAGCTCTCGAAAAATGTTCTCTCCAAAAGGAAATTTCCAAGACCGTGAATATCTTAGACCTCAGGATCCAATACTGGCCAGTCCGTAGATCAGGAGATGAATTCAAAGTTAGTGCATTGTCACTAATAACAAATTTACTTTAGGCTTCTTAAAGCTCTCTGCTCAGTGTAAAAGTGGTATTACTAGCAGGTGAAAATTGGGCAATGCAAAACTAACATGGCACCAGAAACTTGGCCTATCAAATACAGACCCGTCTATATTTCCTGAAACCTAAACAAGTCTAACCTAAATTATATCCTAAAAATTAATGATGTCAGAGATAAATGAATCTCTCTTATGTAACTTGATCAGTTAGTGTACATGCCTTCAACAAGATTCTTGAAAGCTTGCAATCATCCGGTGTCCATTTATCTCAAAAGGTTGTTTTAATCCATTCTCCAAATAGCAGTTCAAAGAAATTTCATAAATGGTGGATGATTAAACCATGGTGGTATGCTGCCTCTGCTCGTTTAATTATCTCATGCCTTGTATCCTATACACAAGTATTTCAAAAGTACACTCAAAAGTTCGAATGTCCTTTCGTTGTAAGGTCCGTTACCTTAACTTTGGGGTCATAGTAATTGCTTGGTGAAAGGAACATCCAGGCAACTGGTTTCTCTCAAATTTTGGCAACTGACAAAACCGTTGGTACCGGGAGTTCAACAGATAATTTAAGTCTGACCAATCAACATTCTGTCTTGGCAAATATTGATCCTCTAGAGGGCAGATGAGGCATCCTATACAACGTGAAGGTTTTCAGAAGGTATCAGCCTTACATGAAGCACTGCTTGCAAAGCTTCATTTTATGTGTCAGATCTTTGATCACCACATCACAAGATGGAGTATCCAAAAAACCTTGAGTTGCAGAAACAACCTCAAAGAACTTAAACTTATTGAAACGCTCCATCTATCTCTCAAAAAGGGTATAGAAACATTGGAAGTTAACATGTCGAAACACTTATTGGGCACCATAGCTGGCCACTATGTTTACTACTCTTGACCAAATAAACCAAATCCTTACATTACATAAACAAGCCAGGACATCCAGAAGACTACTGCTTCAGCCAACTCAATCTCTAGCTTCTTTGAACATGTCTGATTAGAAAGCATTGCCAACACTTGACACATCTTTTCCACATCTGTAGGCCTTAAATTAAGGAGCTCCATACAATGCATGGCCTACACCAACGTCTTATGATGCCATGTCTGTTCCACAAAGGCGATATGATGCCAAATCTGTATCATTAAAGTAATTCATGGTTGATCACGGAGGACTTCCCACATCTTTGGTACAAGGGGAAACATTTGCCATACCCAAAATGTGCAATTAGCAACATGGTATGGTATTGGATAGGGAAGGGTTGGTGGAAAAAGTTATGCGCAATGAAACAAATGTGAGGGAAGGGGAACAGTTTGATATTGCACCTTAGTAATATGAACCAGAACCGCTGCCTCCATAGTAGCTACCACTGCTGCTACCCAAATTGCGGCCTGAGTAAAGTGATGAATACGAACTTCCACCGACCTGAATAAGTAGAATTCAAATAAATTGAGGGACTTAAGGTAAACAACTGAGGGAAGCTAATTAGCAAAATGGAGGTGATATTTAACTGTACTCACATCAGATCCACGAGACAAGTAACTACCACTGTAGTTTGATGAGTACATTCCACCAGCATCACCACCGCTAGAAGAACCTGCATGAGTAAAATGCAAGTTGACATGAAAATTAAATTAAGAGTACGACTAAATGTGTCGTGACAAAAACAGAGTCTTCAAGACTATACCTCCATAACTCATGCCATGACGGCTACTGCCATATGCTGAATCATGACCGGAGATAGATCGGCTGCCACTATATCCAGCATGAGATCGTCCAGGCCTGCAACAATAAGCATAAGGTGAGAAAAAAATGTTTAGAACAAAAGAGGAGGCAAACAAAGTGCATTTTCAAAATGTCCACCAACCTCTCACTATACCCATCTCCATAGCGTGCACTGCTTCCACCAACATCATAGTCTAAGCGTGCCTTGGATTGACGAACACTAATGTCTTGGTACCGAGGCACATCATCCTTAACAGAACATTAACATGATTAGATTGATTGAGAACCCCCAACGCCTGGCCATATAGTCAATATAATCAGCAGTAGCACTCACCATATCAGCATATGAACGCTTTGATCCAGAAATGGTATCATAATCACGTCCACGGCCCTCCCTATAGGCCGGTAAAGGTCGGTCAAACTTTCCTCCATAACTATCTTCAGCATATGCTCGCCTGTCAGAAATACGGGGAGCACTACGAGGACCTAGGTCCGAATAGCCTGATCCCCGAGGTGAGTAATCATCCCTGAAAGGGGGACGTCTATCAACTTGGGACGTCTATCAACTGGAGCTCTAGAACCGTAGTCAACCGCAGCTCGGCTCCTTGGAGGAGGAAGCTCATCGCGCCTTACATATTCTCTCCTTGGGCTTCTCTTTGGGTAAACAGGAGCTGCATACAAATAAATGGCTAAGATGCATTGCACTGCAACAGAAAAGAAAAGATTTCACATAACATCTGCCAACCTGGAGGTCTCCTATCATAAGCTCTGTCTGGAGGAGGCACACGCCTAGCTCTACCTGGTATCGACATTACAGGCCGCCTGTCTCTAATATCTACAGGCCTCTTCAATGGATGGCTCCTGACAGGTGGTAAGCGACTAACAGCAGGTCGAACAAGACGTGGAGGCAGCCGGCGAGGTGGAGGAGGGCGAGCATAAGGTAAACGGCCACCCCGGGGAGCACCATGTCCAACTCTAAAATTTCCTCTCAACCCATGCTTTGGTCTAGGAGGTCGCTGCATTGGTCGCGACAATCTAGCTCTCACTTTCGCCTGAACCACAGAGTTATGATTATTAGAACTTGCACAATAATTGATTCATTGTACAAAAAGCTGAAGAAATAATTAAGAAAGCATAGCAAAAAAAATAGTTGCAAAAACAAACCTTGTGATCACCTTCACCAATATCAGAGTTATTTATCCCTTCAGCACATGCAACAGCATTGTCATGTGTATCAAAAGTAACAAACCCAAAATCCTTTCTCTTGGCAGCTGGCATGTTTCGAGCAAGTTCAACTTTCTCAATAGCCCCATATTTTTTGAGATACTTCTTAACACGATCTTCATCCCACGAGGGAGAAAGACCGTCAATAAACACAGTTCTAACCTGAATCAAGAACACCAATTAGGATGCATTAAAGATTTGTGGTGCATATAGAAACAAGAGGGCACAAATTAATGGACAGACAATGTTTAGTTATTCTTGTTCAGCTAAGATATTCAGAAGTTCAAACTGGTGCTCACCTGTGCCATTATTTCATCATCAACTTGAGGGTAGGAATCAGCAAAGGAAACCTTTGCACTACGATCAACTCCAAATACTACATCCCTCTTCTGCAATCGCCTAAAAGCATCCATTGCTTCAGGACGAGTAGAGAACTCAAGTAAGGCATATCCGCGGTTCATTCCTGGATTATTGCTATCCTCAACGAGTAGTAAATCATCAAAATTCTCAACTCCATAAGTCTTCAATTTTTCCTTCAACTGCAAATGCCGAAACAAGTTAATCCTGCGACAACAAAGCAAAGAAAATCGAGAAAACACCATTCAAGCATCTTACGTGTTCTTTTGTCCATGTCTTGCATATATTACCGACAAAAAGGGTATCATTGTCATGACTTGGAGCAACACCACATTGTTTACCCCGCACCTGCATCATTCAATAAATCATGAAGTCAATCATAAAAAGGAAAGGACAAATGATATACATAGAATAGTCAGATCTTAAAACTAACCGAAGGATTCTTTAGCTCTGAGACAGCACGCCTTGCTTGCTCGACCGTTGCATATCTCAGGAAAGCAAAGCCTTTATTTTTTTTAGTGACAGGGTTCATCATCAGACGGACCTCCGTGATCTCACCTACTTCACCAAAAACCTTCCTAAGGTCACTTTCAGTTGCATCTTTATCTAGCCCACCAACAAAAACTTCAAACTCCTTTCGCTTGCGGTGCTCTTTAACCATTTCATGGTGCTCTTCATCGTCCGCGTCCACATGATGTTCTTCGTCAGCATTTTCGTATCCCTGACCTTCTCCTTCCCCATCATCTCCCCCTTCATCAAGTTCCTCATCCACTTCGACCACGTGTTCAGTATATTCCACCTCTTCGTCACCATCCTCGTACTGTTCTTCATACTGCTCCGAATATTTCTCATCATAGTCTACAGCAGCCTCCTCTTCATATTCTGGTTCATCCTCGAACTCCAGTCGTTCACCTTTGTCCTCTTCTTCATATGTATCTTTCACAGCTCTCTCTTCTACAATAATGGAACAAAGCATAAGATACACGGCCTCATACCTTGTCAAGATAAAACACTGCAATATTTCTAACGCATATAGAGCAATAACATGAAGCCATAACCAAGACAAGCATAGTAACAAGCTTTCTTTCTTGCTTCTTTGATATAGTGGTTTGTATCCTATTGCACGAAACTAGGCAAAACTTACGACCATAATTGTCAAAGCATAATGCCAAATAACCATAGCCGTCCAATACCATCCGACTCATTTAAATAGCAAATTCTAGCAGATCTCACAAGGTTCAACAAATGTAACATGCCAATGGCAAGCATGCGACTCTTGAAGCCAAACTTGCCACCATTAGAACTGACAAAATTCACATGGTGTTTATGCTGTGCGAAGTATAATACGAAATATTGCACTAGAATAAAATCATCGCAGCACAATCAATAATCTAAATCCTCACAGGACAGATCCCAGCAGATGTACACACGTCATATATACATGAAACAGGTCAAGCACACAATACCTTCTCCGTGGTTGATGCCGTTAGCTGCAACATCGGAAGGGTCCTTCTCCTCCACCGCCGGTGGAGGCGAGGGCTGCCGCTTGGGCTCCTCCACCTTGGGGACCTCCTCGGCGACCTTCACCTCCTCGGAGAGCGCCTCCTTCACCTCCTCAGTGGCCGGCGCTTCCTCCGCGGAAGACTGCGCCTTTGCCAACCGGCCCCTCATCGCTGGCGCCTTCCTCGCCGCCGCAGCTCCGCCCCTCCGAGACTTCGGCGGCATCTCCCAGGTCACAGAAAACCAAAGAAAAACGCCTGGAAATCGCCAAAAAGGGAATGGGTTTAGCGGAAAAAAATCCCGAATTAGGGATGCCGAGGGAGAATTCTTCTGGCATACCTCGTGTGCTCGCGGATCGAATTGGTGGGAAGCGAAACCCTAGCGCCGGAGGCGAAAGGTGCGGCCTTTGGATTGCGGTGACCCAGCACGAAGACCTGCGTGGCCTAGTACTGTTTCGCCGGGGCAACCTCGCTAATATCAGCCTCGACGCTGGAATTGGAGTTAACTACGGATTTGCCAGCGGGATTTCGGGCGCTTGCGTTGACCGCTTCGTGCGCTGTAGAGGGCGTCCTGGTCTTTTCGGTGTTGCGTGTAAGTCGGTGTTAAGGAATTTCCTATGCCAGCCTTCCTGATGGTACAGAGCAAGTCGTTCTTTAAACAAAATGAATAGCCAGTGAAAATACCATAACAAGCCCGGATGAGCACATCATATTTTAACGGATCAGTTTACAGCTTTTTCGCGATATTTTACTTCTTGTCTAAAGTTAAAAAAAAAGTCCAGCAATTTATGGTTTTAAGTCAAGAGTGAGGTTTTCCTTTTTCTAAGTCACGAAGTAGAGGTTTAAATCTTTGACGCGTTTGATGAAACTCCCTCTAGACTGATTCACGAATAAATATAGTGAGTCACAACAATCATTCGAACGAGCTACATTCAAAAATTCAGCAATAGCGACTCGCTATTTTGTGAACGGGTAGTGAATCGGTGAATTGTAGGCGGACCAAACGACCATTTTATACGTAGACATTTACCTCGCAACCTCCCCTCCCCCTCTCCCATGCCCAACGACGCCCCACCTCCGTGTCCTCACGCACCTCTTGTTTCCTTAAAAATAGGGACCTAACGTTCCGCCAAGGCTTCTACTTGCCGGTCATCGCCCCTAGAAGTCGTTTTGAACCATTATGCTCTAGCCTCAAATCCACGTCTGGATTTTGGTTTCCACCTATGGCCCCTCCTCCGGCAGCCAATCTTTAGACTTTGTTACTCCATTGCTCATATTCGTATAAATATGTACGCCACTGTACTCCTTTCATATATTGAATTCATGTCGTCATCTCTTTCGATTTTCAATTGAAGTATTTGGTAAAGCCATTTTTGTTGTGGTGTTGATGTATGGAGATTTGAATCATCCATGTCCAATATGCGCTACTTTAGCATAATTCTGTCTTGGCGATTAGAGCTCACGCTCTGCTGCAGCTTTCGATTTGTGTTTTTTGGATCTTCAATTAATATGTGCAACAATTCTTAATTATATTACGATCAACCGATTATATGACTTGTAAAGCTGCATAGTATCGCTACTTTGTTGCTCTATTATTTTATTTTTATTGTGCCAAAATGTATTTGAGAATAAATCAAAAGATAAGAGTGATGGTTCTCACATGTACAAGTAAATACATACAACCAGGTTAAATTATCATTTTTAGTCTGAATTTGATTCACCCAAAAGTGTTTGTGAAGTGAATCTAAATCTGAGCTAGGCTAAAGTTGTGTGAAACGAGCCCTTAGCAATTTTAGGAGAAATAGGTCGTTCTAGTCTTGGTTGAAACCATGAGCCTTGTGTGGCAGATTAGTGAGCCAATATCGCTAGTACATAAGGCAGAGCACGCCTAGATGAGTGATAAAGGGATGAGCCTATGATAACAAGTTTGAGTGAGGATATACGGAGCAGGCATATGACGGTACTACTATCCTGAACGATGCAAGTAATAATAAATGACTAATATAGTTGCAAATTTGAGAATGTGAATTGTTGGATCATCACGGTCGATCATGTCCTCTAAAATGGAGGGTTTGTCCAAGACATCTGAATGAGGACAGTCTATGCGTCACGAAAACACTTATCCCTTTTTTAAATAATAACTGCAGTATGATCATTCGTAACTAAACTTTATTTGTTGTCCATTTATGATTGAGATTTTTTTCATGACATAAATTTCTATGAGGACAATCCTATTTGCTATTTGTTGTTGATTATGCTAGTAGCAAGTAAGCTGATCGTATTTTCTCGCAAAAAAAGGTAAATTAATCATATTAATGATGTCAATAAACATAAGTCATCGGATGGCATAACCATTTAAATCCTTTTTTCTGCTTTCTTTAATAGCATTTATTTATTCTTAGTAAAAAAATGGCACATTTGCTAAGTTACTATTTTTAAGTTAAATGCTACTTAAAATTACAAAACATGTAAAAGTATTTTTTATATAGTTAGGACATGCCTCGATCATTGCCACACTCTGTCACTAGACATCTTAATCTTTATACAAATTTTTAGGCATGTGCTTGGTTTGGTGCCATGATCGTGGCTTTTCTCACCTGCTTAACTCCATACTTATAGACATAACTTCTTGTTGAACTTTGTTGCAAGTGTGATCAAAATTTCTTCGTCACATTTTATGTGACACCCACACTTTGCCCAAGGGCCTGTTTGGTTCGTAACTGCAACTCGCTACAATAAACTTCGATATTATCTACTTTTTTTCACAAGTGCTTAATTGAATGTACCACACAAGGAGCTAGCGGCTAGTCACATCTTGCTTTACATTTTTTACCCGAAATCACGACGTTAATTTTCGCAGTCGCATCTTTGCCGCCGATGTACCAGCAGCATGGTTTAGTTGTGACAGGTAACTTATCTCTTAAACTGGTTATGTTTGATCCTTCATCTCTCTATACCATTCAACATCGGTCTTTTAAATGGTATTTAAGATGGTTTCGCACACATGACAATGATGACCAGCATTCAACGATGCATGTATAGATGACTCGGGCTGATTCTACTCCTCCTCTCCTCTCTCTCTCTCGTACCCTGTCTTGAATCTCTAACCAAAATTTTTCTATTCGTCTATTAATCTCCAAATTGTCATCAAATTCTCCCTAATCCTGCTTTGGCTATCCTGAGTTTTGTCCTCCATTAGCTGAATCGCGCCAATAGCTCATGTTTGAAGCGATTAAACAATGCCTTAAATTAAACAGATCGAAGCACAACTACTAAACGAAGCAACTGTATGTGTGTACTCCGCACTATACAAAATCACACACAAGCAAAGTCCAAAAGCATCTATGTATCACTAACCTTTTCAAAGGATCGAAGTAGGGCCCATGAAGAGACTTGTGGCTCGACCGAATATGCGATATGATTTTGATATGTGATGGCGATATAATTTGTGGCGGTAAGTTA
Organism: Eragrostis tef; assembly: GCA_000970635.1. Taxonomy (NCBI): domain Eukaryota; kingdom Viridiplantae; phylum Streptophyta; class Magnoliopsida; order Poales; family Poaceae; genus Eragrostis; species Eragrostis tef. Next base: position 153,440 of record LAPY01000776.1, read on the forward strand.
ATTCGGGTTCGAAGATTCAATATTTGCTTAAAAAGATCGACTAAGAAGACGGCGGGTGCCATGTTAAATCAGCATATTTGATCTTAATCAGCACGATAACGTGTAAGACAGCATCTTAGAAACCATTTAAAAACTTACGTTGAATGGTATAAATAGATGAGAGATCAAATATAACCAGTTCAAGTGACGAGAGACTAAAGTTAAACCAAGACAAGAGTTGAGTTACTGATGTTGGACTTAATCCTTATTCCTTAGCGATAAAAAGGTTTTGCTATAAATAACAAATTACATTTATCTTCTTCATGTTAACCGTGACACTGCCGGCAAACGGGCACGGTTGGAGGACCAAGCCATCAGCCGCCAAGGAGGCAAGGCTGCCCAAAATTACGTCAGCTCCCGTCCCCGGTCCTCCTTCCTCGCCGCCTCGCCGCCCGCTCTCGTCGCGTCCTCCCGAGGCCTCGACCCGAGCGCAGGCGATCCTCTCGAGCCTCCGCCTCCGCCTCCGAGTCCCACGCTATCCCCACCCCCTGTTCCCATCCGCCGCAGGATCGGGGGACGAGTAGGGGTCGAGCGGGAGGAGATGCACCGGGACCGAGGCGTCTCGGCGGCGGCCGCTTCGCCTTCGACGTCCTGGGGTATCTCGGGAGGCCGGGAGAAGGACCGGATCGCCGCGGGGAAGCAGCCGGACGTGCCCCGCTACGGCGGCGGATCCACCTCCATGTCCAAGAGCAAGCTCTCCGACGGTGAGCCCTCTCTAGCAGCATGTTGCTTTTATGATTTTGCAGTTCACTTGTATTTGCTCTTTTGGGTGTTTTTCTTCCCCATTTGAACGGAGATTTGTGTGTGCTTAGCTAATTGAGAGTGGAAACGTGAACAATGGCATGTGCAACTGTTAGATTACTCATACATCTCATTCCAATTTAGGAGTTCTTCTCTTTTTCAGTATATCTGTGTAGTGCAATGCAGCCTTACATATTGAATTGGTATCATCTGTTTGATTGAATCGTCCTCTGAGATTTGTGTATGCTGCGAGGAAGTTCAAGATACAATTTTTTTTATGACGGTTTCTAGCTCATGGTCTCTGCATGACTGATGGTCTATGGTGCCATCAGGATGCCTTGCAACTCATGTTCGTTCACGAGGCTAGGCACACGAGACTTGGCACAAAAACATCTTAATTCCTAATATTGAAATTGTTAGGGTCACAACTTGTATAACATGTGGTAGTTGTAACATCTAAATAAATGCAGTGGCATGTTTACGGACATTTGGTGCTTGTTTGGTGTGACATGCTGTCAATCGCTCTTCTTTGCCTGTTATGTTAGGTCAACTTAAGTTTTCACATCTCAGGTAGCTTCTTTTGTTGGGCACATCTCTGCTTGTGGCTTCTTGTAGTTTTTGGTTAGAACCTAGAGTAGCAAAATGATAATTGTACTATTGGACTTTGAACCCAAAGCATTGAAACAAATTGGATTTTAACCTCTGATTCAGTTCTTCTGAAGTGCTAAATAAGCTGAATACGAGAAATTCCGCAACTCAAGCTATGTCTGCATGAACTGTGAAACTCAGATATGGTTATATCCTTGCTTTACATGTCTTAAAGGCCATGTTGTGTGATCAGTGGAAATTTAGTACCTATTATTCCATGAAGACAACAGTTCTAGTTACCCTGTTATAGTTGAAATTTATGCTGCTGCTTTATGTTAGGAGAATTGCCTTATCAGAATAGTTCAGGTATGTAAGTTTTTGTTAGTTGAATTAGAAAAAACCGGCTCTATAACCTTGTCTTTGGGTAGTGCCTTATAGATGCATGTAGTCGGCTACAGGGTCATTCGTTCACCTGTACAGTCCATGTGTCTGGTTATGGCAATAGGTGCTGCTTAATGCTAATGTGACAACATTTATGTTTCTGTTTTTGGGTAATTTGCTATAATTCATTTCTAGCTGTTGTTCTTGGTATTTCTTTGTTGATCGTATTTTTTGTATTGATTGATTTATAGGAGAATCAGAAACTGACAGTGAAGAATCAGATGTGAGTGGTTCTGAGGGGGAAGATACATCGTGGATTTCATGGTTCTGTAGCCTACGGGGCAATGAATTCTTCTGTGAAGTTGACGAGGAGTACATACAAGATGATTTTAACCTCTGTGGGCTAAGCAACCAAGTACCATACTACGACTATGCTCTTGATCTGATATTGGATGTTGAATCTTCCCACGGTACGGCACCCCCGTCACTACTTAATGATTTAGTTTGTTGAAACCATGCTAGGGAACTCGGCCTGCATTTATCACTAGCCGTTATTAGTGCGAGATGGGCCAGATTTAGAGTCCACATGATGTACAATGTTGGAATGGGTCTTAACAAGTGCCTAATTGGACCGTCTTTTTTTTTTTTTTAAAAAATTTCCTTCCAGGTGCATAATCATAGGGATTAATGTGATTTAAGTTAATTTAGCTGCAATCAACCCCACAGAAAGGGTAATTTTTGCCGACCCAGTATAAGGAAGTAAAGAAGAGAACACTGCAGTTTACATCCAGTAATAGACGATTTTTTTCTCGAATACGCAGGAGAGCTGCGTATATTTGTATTATGAAGAGAGAAAAACAGTCCCTTACAAACTTCGCCACCTCACTCCGGACCAAGCCATGATGGGCTGTGATAAGTTACATTCGCGCCACAAAAAAACAACCACAGCAGACCCTGCACCCAGAACTCTAACCGGCAGCGACCGGGAGCCTTGCCGGTTAGAGTTAACTTCATATTTATTAGTTTATTACACTAGGGAGCCTTGCAAGCTCCCTCGCGTAATATACGATTTTGGTTGACCTAGTTTCCTTGCTCTGGCCCTATGACCAGTCAGCAGTTGTAGCTGGCCAGTTAAGATGTATTCACTTGCACGTATGGATCTAATCACCTGCTAGGCTGAGTAACTGAAATGGAATTAAAAACTTGATTGTTTGCCTGTTATGAATGATTCCTGGAATTGGGTATCATGCAGGTCACTAGGTCATAAATATTATAGTCCCTCCTGCCACATGGCTTGACATAACACACGGTCTTCAAAACTTATTTATTTATATTTTAAAATTTTGATATTATGGAAGTATATTTTTCAAGATTAAATTACACAAATGGTACAAGAATTTTACTGGACCCTGTCAAAAACGTTATATTGTAGTGACAGGAAGGAGTATATCCCAATTCCCAAGTTCTTCAGGGATATGTGACAGAGGTCTTTGCTAACGATGTGGTGCTAGTTGATGATAGTAGGACAGGGGTTAATACGAAGCTAGAGCTGTGGAGGCACACGTTAGAGTCAAAGGGGTTCAGACTTAGTAGGACCAAGACCGAGTACATGAGGTGTGAGTTCAGCGCGACTAGGCATGATGAGGGAGACGTTAGCCTTGATGGGCAAGTGGTGGCCAAGAACTAGAAGGATACCTTCCGTTACCTAGGGTCGATGCTACAGAAGTAAGGCACACGGAAGGCATCATATATATGCGCATTATGGCTACCAATCAAGAGGGGTATCGGTCAAAATTTTTCACTTCCTATTTTATGTGATTAACAAATGTCAAATGAATAATGAAATCTTCAAAGATATTCCTGAATCCTGAATTGAAAAAATGGATATATGAAAGCAGAAAAAATGGATGACCCATGGATCCAGCGTTTTTGATGCACATAGAGATCTGAGAGGGACATGAAGGTGGACAAGAAATGGAGCACTTCTTTTCAGAGATAAAATAAGAAATGAAAGTGCACGTTTACTACTGATTTATGTTTTGGTTGCGGTGGCGGGTTTAGCGTTTTATTGCCAGCAGTATAGCACCTAAAGCTTCCTGCATGTCTGCATGATAGATGGGATGTTATAATTGAGCTACCATATTGGAAAAAAAATTTCAGTAATATTTGCAATAGATATTGTTGCTTCTTTTACACAAACCCATGCAATATCATGTGATTTAACACTTTTTAATAAAGCTTGTGTAAATACACAGGTGATATGTTGACAGAAGAGCAAAATGAACTTATTGAATCAGCCGCCGAGATGCTCTATGGATTGATTCATGTTCGCTATATTCTTACGAGCAAAGGATTGGCTGCCATGGTGACTCCCGCCCTCCATCTGTATGCGCGCGCGTGTGCATACGCAGTTCTAATTGTTTTGTTCCCAGAATAATGAATTACTAGTTACTAATTTGTATATCATCACATATGTTTGTGCAGTTGGATAAGTACAAGAGCTATGACTTTGGGAGATGCCCTCGAGTGTATTGCAGTGCTCAACCATGTCTTCCAGTTGGGCTATCGGATGTTCCTCGTTCTAGTACTGTTAAGATTTACTGCCCTAGATGTGAAGACATTTACCATCCAAGATCCAAATATCAAGACAGTATCCTTTATTTGCTATGCTTTCTTAAATTGTTATGTCAAAAGTGTTTGTTGCTAATACATTATTGACTTGGGAAGCAGCTGACATGTCCCTAGACATTAGAGCTGTATTATTGCACCTTATTTATTCGGATTCTGTGTTTTTTTCTCCCTTGCACCACTTGTTTTCCTAGAATGATGCACTCGCTAACACCACACAAGCCTATACACTTCATGGAGGTAAATCTGCATGGACAGTAGCATGGGCAAATTCTTAGGAAAATAGCATAAAAGTTCCGCTTTGTTTGGCGTGCTAAAGTTACTCCTGGTATGCTTCACCATGTTTACTTTTATTTCGTTTTATACATCTATTTCATCCTAAAAATTGTCAAAGTAATCCAGAATAGCTACAAAAAATGCAATATGTTACACGTGTTAAGAATAGATTTATACTCACAGTTTATTTTGCACTTTGTTGCAAGAAATGTTTCATGTTATTTGGAATATAGGTTTGCATATACTTTCCTTGACCTGTGATTTAGACATAGACGGAACTTACTTTGGGACAACATTTCCTCACTTGTTCCTGATGACGTACCCGCACTTAAAGCCCCAGAAGCCTTCTCAACAATATGTCCCCAGGGTATTTGGGTTCAAAATTCATAAGCCATGACAAATTTGAAAGATGGTGTAAAGATTTATCTACTATGCATATCACTGTGAGCTGCTCATCTGTCTGCTTCACTTCGTTCAATTGGTGGACCGTGGCTCCTGGACATGTCTATATACCACTGGATCGCACCTGACCATACCTGATCTCCCTTGTCTCGAATATCCTCTCCAGATGGTCTGATTTGATGCTTGTATTTTGTTTAGCTAGGCCATAATCCATTCTTTAAAAAAGAAAAAAAGGTATTGTATTTGAATTTCAGATACTAAAGAGGACAACGTGTAACCGTGTGATGCCCTTGTTGCATTTTTGTCACTTTGCAGGTATATTGACAATCACAGATATCCACGCAATATTGTTGTTTTACCCTCATTTGTTGATATTGATTGTTATTGTATTGCATGGCTTTACTGGTTGAGTTTCTCATAATTTTTGCGACTAAACCGGTGCAAAAAAGTTAACCACGATGCATCATCAACAAGGTTCAAACAATCAAACTGGAGAACCAGATACGCAGGAAGAAAGCAATGTTTTTCAGCCATCGGACGCACGGTACATATCAATGGATCACGGCATGAAATGAGTCAGAATAGCCCAAGGATGTCTAGTTCACTGTGACAAGTTCTTATGTAGCGATAATTTAAACAAAGAGCAGAAAAATGATCTAACCAATTTTTTTTTCTACAGCTATGATCAAACGACATACCAAAAGAAATATTAACGATCCAGGCACCCTGCATCTGCTCCCTGTCCTGATCAGAAACACACTCCTAGACATCTGAAATACTTCATGTTGTTTTTTTCGCGGATTTTGTCCACTGCAGAGTCACCCCTCTCCATTCTGATCGACTCCAGCATGCTCCTCAGAACCTCAGACGCAAAGCTGTCGTCCAGGGGATGGTGTTCGGTCAGTTCCGCCTTGCCATTGCGCTCCTGCATCAACCCTCCTATCTCAGCCAGTGAGATCACGTTTTCCAGTATGAATTTGGCAAATATTCGTCCCAGGAACTCGGTTGCTTTTGGAGCATCAGTCACAGAATCTTCCAAGGTGGATAGAACATGTTGGAACCTGGCAAAAGAAGCAGGTGGGTTATTAGTGCCTTTGACACCAAAACACAAGCATTATAAACAAACCATGATTATATGGCGCCTTACCCCTGTAGTAGCTGCTTCTGGTTCAGCAATTTCTCTTGAGATTTGCACAAGTGCACCAAAAGTTTGGCCAAGAGTTCTCTTTCCAGGTCTTTCCTTTCAAACGAGTCATTAATCCAGAGTGATACAAGTGAAGGGTAGAAGCTGGGAGCATTCAGTTCTTTCATGCACCGAACCACCTCCTCCTCATCTTTAGCACTGGGCGCACCAAATATTATGTTAGTGTAAAGCTAACATATTGCTACATGCAACTAGATAGGAGGCTGTACTTATATCCTTCACTTGGCCTTCACGTTGCTTTTTTTTGGGTGGCATTTTGAGGCATGGCATACAGAAATTTATTCTGAGAACTAAAAACAATGCATATGCAAACACATGATATAGAATACGACGAACCAGGCTGGAAAATACCATGATCAGATGGAATAAGTATATTCGGTGAAATTCTATCACCAAAGGGCATAGTAATAAGTTCAAGTACGGCAAAAAGAACTTCACTTCAAATAGTACATAAAACAACATTACTGATTGCAATATAATCGGAGTCCAGCCTTTTTCCTCAAAAATAAACGTTGATAGCTATATTCATCTGAAATGTCATAATCCCAGGACAATTCACAAAAAAAAATTAAACTCTACTAGGAAAAAACCAAAATGAAAGTGCTAAGGTGCTTATAATAGATGGATGCTTACTTTTCAGCATGTATTTCATAATAAATGGTCAAGTAGTTAAGAGTATAGCATTTGGCAACATACAAAAAGAAGCATGATAGATGGAAGCTTGCCTGTAAAATTCTTTGATGGTTAATATTGTTTTTTCTTGAAGAACATTATCAGGGAATGTTTGTGATTCAGCACACACCCCCTTGCTGATCATGGAGGATGTATGCGCTTGGCTGGCAGTCGACAGTGCAGGCAATCCATGATCTGTTTCTCCCCAGGATTGATTTATAGGAGCATCAGCACCGGTTTTGAAGTTTGTTCTATTTATAGCTGCTCCGGTAAATGAGCCTTCTCTCGAGTTTTGTGATGTTTGACCATGATTGCTGTTCAAAGGAACTTCTGGCAAAATGTCACTAGAAACAGATGGCTTCCCACAAAATGACATCTCTCTTCCCAACTGACCCTGAGGACCAAGGCGAATGGATTTATCAGCACGCCTTTGATGGAGTGGAACTGGCAAGGCTTTATTCGAACGCTGACATCTAGCATCCAGATTAACATCCTGGGATCCATAAGTACGAACTTGAGAAGATCCACGATGAGACAATGATGAAGATTCATGCATGTTGTTATCTGATGGAGGCCCTGCTCTTGTCCCAGAGCTAATTCTAGTAACAGATGAGTTATAGTTAGGAGAAGAACCAAACCTAGTTGGCTGGCCCAACTTCTGTTTTACTGCATCCCTGCGGACCTCCTCAATCTTTTTTGGCCCTTCCACTTTCCTTCTATGCCTCCACTTGTTTCTTCTAAGGTCAATCACATCTACCAGCATAAATCTCATGCGGGATGATAAGTTACAATTTTCTGACAGCTTCTGCATAAGGTCAAAATAAAAATCCATATGCACCTTTGCCCTGGGATGATCTATTATCTCCCCTATTGTGCTCATAAGTTTGCACAGAGCTTCTAGATCTTCTTCATCTGGGTTTTGATACTCACCTAGCAGTTTATTTATGCATTCATGCATTATTCTCTCAGTCAGCATTTTCTTTTTATACAATTCACCAATTAATCGAATATTTCCTAGCATGCGTCTCCGTGCTCGAATCCGTTTCTCTTCTCTCTCCCCTTCAGATTTCTTAGTTGCGCCTTCTTCAGATTTGTCTGCTTCAGCTTGCTCTCTCTCCCCTCTTTCAAATTCTTCTTGGCATTTATTTAAAAGCAGTCGTTTGAAAGTGATTTTCTCATCATCCTTGACAAAATCTGGTAGGTCACCAGCCAATCGGAAACAGAAACTGGCATACATCTCACAAAAGGTGGGTTCCATCAAGGCTTTGTCAAATATCTGAGAAATTACACCGGTAAGAGTGACTACATTATCGATATTCAACCCCTTAACCTGCACAAAAAGTTTTTCAAAATTTTGGGGGGTTAACTTATTCAGAATAGCTTTCAGCTGCCTTTGCTTTGCCTCTTCCTCATCAGATACCTTACCAATTTCATATTTTTTCTCAGCTTTGTGCATAAGTGGTGTAGACACTTGAGACAGTGATGAAATACCGTGCACATTAGTTCTATGCTGCCACCTCTCATCGACAGTACCACGTGACGTGCTGCGTTGAGATACTACTTCTTTCATAGCTCTGGAGAGCATTTCGCCACTAGACTGGTTAAATGGTTGGTTTTGCTTAGGACTTCTCGTAGATCCGTGCCCAAAACGCTGTATGGCATCCCAACTAGAAAAGGCAGGTTGATTGACTGAATCACATCCAGAAACAGAAATAAACTGTTTTCTCCATTTATTGTCATCAAACATCCCAGCCATATGACGATGACTTCGAGAACCTCGATCCTTTTTTATCCTTCCATGTATTGGATTAAGTTCACTACTGGCAATGAATGGAGCCCCAGCATGCAAATTCAATAATGCTTGAGAAATATCAGATCCTATCTTGAAACCTTCAGGAAGATGGATGCAGCTCTGTGCGAATGTTAAGAGAAAATCCCGTGAATACTTCTTGTGATCTAAGTCATCTTTGTCTCTTTTTAGTACCTCTGGTACGCTGTCAGAATATATACACCCAAATAGTTCCAACTTTTCAGTAGAGTATTGTAGACACTTGAGACAGTGATGAAATACCGTGCACATTAGTTCTATGCTGCCACCTCTCATCGACAGTACCACGTGACGTGCTGCGTTGAGATACTACTTCTTTCATAGCTCTGGAGAGCATTTCGCCACTAGACTGGTTAAATGGTTGGTTTTGCTTAGGACTTCTCGTAGATCCGTGCCCAAAACGCTGTATGGCATCCCAACTAGAAAAGGCAGGTTGATTGACTGAATCACATCCAGAAACAGAAATAAACTGTTTTCTCCACTTATCTTCATCAAACATCCCAGCCATATGACGATGACTTCGAGAACCTCGATCCTTTTTTATCCTTCCATGTATTGGATTAAGTTCACTACTGGCAATGAATGGAGCCCCAGCATGCAAATTCAATAATGCTTGAGAAATATCAGATCCTATCTTGAAACCTTCAGGAAGATGGATGCAGCTCTGTGCGAATGTTAAGAGAAAATCCCGTGAATACTTCTTGTGATCTAAGTCATCTTTGTCTCTTTTTAGTACCTCTGGTACGCTGTCAGAATATATACACCCAAATAGTTCCAACTTTTCAGTAGAGTATCCATTCGCATCTTCCCAGTCGATCAAGTCAGTTTTGTTCAGGCTATCACCCCCGCAAGTTGAAATCTCCTTTTGGGCATCGAATGCACAATTCTTTATGTCAATTGTGTAGGAGCTCTGGACTTCCTTTGATGTATTAAAGATCTCCGTCTCATTCAGGGAACTGGATGCATAATCAAGATCAGGATACCTTTGTCCACTGGCCTTAGGAAGCGTCTCTTTTTGCCTTTTTCTTCGTCCACAAGTACTTTTGGCCTTGGTTGATTCCAAAACAGAACTTTTTGTTTGAACCACGGAAGCAGCCACAGTGGATGAAGAATTTGATAACTCTGAATCAACACTTTCCTGTTCAATTTTCTTCTGAGAGCTCATTGAATTGGAAACGAAGGCTACATTCTCGACATGCCTTGCAGAGCCTACTGTACAGTCTGTACTTTGTGCATCTGATCGAATACACTTATTTTCACTTGATGTTTGGAGATCGTCAATGGACGGCTGCATTCTTGACATCCCTTGCAGAGCCTACTGTACAGTCTGTACTTTGTGCATCTGATGGAATACGCGTATTTTCACTTGATGATTGGAGATTGTCAACGGATACAGAGGGGTGAGAATCATATGATTCATGGCTTGTATGGATTCTTACTGATTCAGAAACATCGGTATCATCCTCCGATCCATAGGCAGCGCCTGGTGTAGTCACGCCAGTCTTTGACTTGGAGCAGCACATCACTTTATCATTTAAAACATGTTCTTCTATCGTAAAATCCTGTTTTTCTAGTGGAACTGAACCACTAACTTCAGAGTTCTTCTGAAGACAGGGTAAGATATTAACTTTTTCCGTCCTAAGACCTCCTGTGAATGTACTAGATCCTGCAGACTTTGGTGACAGCATTTCTTGTGTATATATCAGTGGAGGCTTCCCCAAAATGCTACTGCTATCATGTTTAGAATTCCTGTCAGGAGGTGATGTCCCATCATTAGTAGAAACAAATGACGCTGCGGTCAAAATGGCGCTATCTGTTCTGTTGCAAGCCTTAATATGTAATAAGTCGCATTTCACATGGGACGATGACGATGAGGTTGTTGGAATCACCAATGAAGTAGAAGCCGAAGTTAAGTTACTGGTTGAGATATTTTGATGGCCTGCAGTTGTTGTTATATGATCTGCTGAAGCTTGTACACCCGTTGCCTCCTGGGTTAGAACTGCCTGAGGCATCGAATTATAAGCTGCGTCAGAACTTGCAGCCTGAACTCTGGGATTGTCTTCATCAGAACCTAATTTTGCATATTCAGGATCAAGACAAATCTTGTAATCACTTTGCTGACTTGACACGTAAGATTGACTAGAATACCTTGATATGCGAGTTTCTGCCCCATGAATCCGTATGCTTGTTTCAGATGACACCTCATTCTTTTCAGTGGGAAAAGCAATAGGCGACTTTAGCTCGATTTGAACTGGAGCAGATAAGCTTGATGGAAGTAGGCCTTTGAAACTGGAGACTTCTGAAGCCGTATGCAAATTGGACAGTGGCGTGGAACTAGCATCAAGCCAAGGGCTCGGCATCGGAGGTTTAACTGAAGTAATTGGCAGGTTGCTATTAGTGGAACCAAAACTATGCATTGGGGGCTGCATTTTGGACGAAAGTTGCCTTGCTGCAAGAGGGGCGCTGTTGGTGTTGGGAAGAAATACTGGTGCCGAATTGTATGTGCCTGGTCTAGGATAATACATCTTCTGAAGTGGAGGATATGTTTGAACAGGCTGATGGAGCTGGTTTGTACTATGCAAAGGAATCTGCCCAGAAGCAGGAACACCCATAAAGGAGTGACCACGTCTATCCAGCATCAGCTCTTCGTGCGTTTCTGGATGTGTTATTTTTATAGTTCTTTTATTTTCATCACCGCTTCTAGGCTGCTGCTGAGATAACTCTTGTGCAATCCTCATGTTACCAAATTGAGAAAGGTGACAATAAGCTGGAGGGCCACGTCCAAAGCCTTGTCCTTGCTGAATGAATGTTTGCTGATGCAATGCACGAGGCTGAGCGCCATGAGCAAACAAAGGTTGCATGTGAGGTGCATTACTCAAAGGCAGAGCCATTTTCACGGGCAAGGAACTGGCTACAGAACCAATAGACTGCATTTGCAAACCTGGGCCCCTAAATTCAACAGGTACTTGAGTCTGTTTCTGCTGGAAAGCCACAGGCAGTGGTCTCGCAGGTACTGGATGCATAAATGGAGGTGGTGCCATGTTGGGAGTATATGAAGCTGGAATCTGCACACTTATCTTGGGCTTGGTGGCAGGATATTTGTATACAGTGTCCGATCGGCTAGCATTGACCGTATCTTTTCTTCCTTCTTGATTTTGGCACTGTTGGTGGGTTGGGGAAGATAGAGTTCTGGGCAACAACTTGCATGAATCCATGCACACCTGTAACCATCCAAAGTATAATTAAGTTATAAAAGGTAGCAATCCACTAAAAGTGAGTAAGATAAGGTACTAACTTTGCTAGGTGGAGCTAGAGAATTCAGAACTCGTGTTTCATGCAATTCAGGAACAGGCACATTCTCGTATTTGTCAGTTAAATCAGTTCGTCCACCAATAACCAAGTCATCTGTTGCTTCATGCTTTCGCTGCTCTTGGTCAGGAGATGAGGAAACAATATAAGGCTTCTCAGATAATCCATGGTGGGCCTGAAATAGTCAAATATACAGGTAACTGTAATATAGAAGTGCACAGGATGTACGGACGGACATATGATATGTGTAACAACTCACTTACAGAACGATAAGCATGATGACCCAAAGATACAAGCATCTACATGAATCCACAAAATTATGATAATTTACATCAGGAATGTGGTATTACAGTATGATATGCACATGAAAGAGTCAATCACCATTTTAGAAGTGTGTATGCAATATGATGTACAGCAGTATGCAGTTTTCATTAGTTCATGGAACAATTCTGTTTCCAGTAACTGACATCCAAGCACCCTGGTTTTCCTAATTAGACAGTCAAATACTCAAAGCACTGGAAAAGATATACATGATCCAAGGGACGATCAAACAGCAGACCTTTTCATCTTTCTTCGCATTCAGATCTGAAGGGGCTGAGGATGTGCAGGTAGTACACTGCAAGATGATAGCCATGAAGTGTTAGCCAATGCGGTGCTTCAGGGAGAAGATTTAAAAGCAGTCATGATTGAAAACGTATGGTATACTTGTTTGTCGATAGTCCCTGGGCTAAAAGTTCCAAACTGAAGAGTGAATGCAGTGGATGAATATCCTGGGGAAAACATGCATCATCAGAATTCAGAAGAGACATTTTCTTATTCAACGTTACAATGATCAGAAATGGAACTCGAGGGCTTGTTATTGTGATCATGTTATGCCCACTATTTGTGAGCAAGAGCATAACCTTTTGTGGGTATTGTTTGGGTTGAGGAATCTGCTGCCCAGGTTCCTTCCGCAGAGACTGAGCTTAGGACATCACTCTGAGCAGGCACATTGGAAGGTTTCACATTATCCAGTGACCCGAAAGACACTAGAAAAAGAGACCATCAGACAGTTTCGCTAAGATAAGAAAGGAAGCTAGCAAAAGAGTTCACACCCAAAGATTCGCTAAAACGTATGATCTATTTTTCTAAAGAATAAAGATCAATATCTTATCAATACAGCTACATGTACCACACGAAAAAAGTCCATACTCAGGGTTAGATAGGAAACAACAAAGGTATTAAAGCAATAGAATTCCATGTGGCAAGTGGCAACACGACATAATGGCATGATCGGCACTCTTTTGTGCACCTCCATACATATAGGCTAAGAACGGTACAATCACAAAAAAACAATTTTCAAGGGAAGGTACAATCACAAAATTGCAATTAGCTCAGTAGTCAAACCTTTGCTCCCTGGCTCTGTGTGACCAGCAGCAGCATCCCTAGCGGCAGGAGTGTGGCTAGTGGCATTCCTCTGAGTCAGTGCACACGCCGGCGACCTCGGCCTGTACTGCTGCTGCACACTCCCAGGCCTCCCGCTGCAAATGCAGGTGACGAACCAAAACCATATATAAACACCCTAATTAAGACGGTAAATCTCGTAAATCATAGAGCCTGCACATGACTAATGAGTCTCACCTCCGGTGGGGAGGTGACCGTGGCCGCTCAGCCGGAGCCGCGCTCCCGCGGCCGCCAGAGACGACCCAATGGCGCGTGCCGCTGCCACTTCCGCCGCCAGGCCTTCGAGCGGCGTTGGTGTTGTCGTTGAAGCGATCCGGCCTAAACTGGTTCCTGTACATATATCTGCACTCCAATTCGACACTGCGCCCAAATAAAATTTTGAAGCTTTCGTCACAATGGATCACCGGCTAGGGTTGAGTTACAACTAATTAGGAGATGGTAAAATGCAGGAATAAATTTCTTAAACCAAACAATTCAGAGATTTATCGCCATAACTAGACCACATTCGCGCGAAATCGCCGCAGGAAAAATTGAGGAAAAACACAATGCATGGAGATGATCGCGCGGCAACACCACCATTACGCATGATCAAATTGGATGTTGGTAAATGCAGGAATATCAGCCAACAATGCAGAAAACGTGCAAGTTTAGTGATGGATTAAGCTGCTAGAAACCCCCAAAAGAAGAGATTAAAAAGGCCGAGAGGACCCGAAGGTGAAAGATCGGGGGATATGTAAAAAATTGAAACAAACCCAATCCGGGGTCCTACAGGCAGGATAGGGGGAAGCGGCGCGGCACGGTGGCCGGGGTTTAGAGTTGAGTACCGGAGCAGGCGGTGCTGAGACTGAACGGAATCGGATGCTGGAGGCCTGGAGCGACGAAGCCGAGGAGGCCGGGCAAATTTGGAGGGAAGGAAGGGTGGGAGGCGAGTCGGAAGACGACAAGTGGGAGGCAGTGACGCGTGTTAAGGGCGGCGCTTAACCACCTGCGCCAGGATTAGCAGCGGGAGATTAGTGGATGGGGTTTAAGCGTTAACCGCTCTGGCTGAGTGTATCTGCTGCAACAGTTCAAGGGCCGCCCCCAAGATCGGATCCAAGCTTTTTATTTTCTTTTGTGCACGACCAAACGTGAGAGAACACATATGGCAAGATCAATAATTCAACATAACACCAGTGGAAAATACAGCAGCTACGAAATAACTCCAAGCCAACCTCAAGCTCAAACTGTCCAGCCGAGAACATCTCCGGCGTTACCACTGGGTTAAGTGTTACGGTACTACCATCCAATATTGCATTTAAAATTGTAACAAAAATATGTATGGATAATACATGCAACGATCTACTATCATGCAAATTTTAACGTGCAACTGAAGCTCATACAAGAAGATAAAAGAAGAGAAGTCAACATATGAATACTGAACCATTACAACTTATACTATTCACAATCTGATTCTTTTTTTAATCTTATTGTACAAACTTTAGTTCCAACTTAAATTTTAAATGATCTTAGATCTTTGTATGCTATATTTATTCATATTTTCGTTTGAATTTTAGATGTATTTCATAAGGTGTTAGTTTGATTGGTAACACGGTAACACCTTAAGGGGTGGTACCACCATAGATGTTTTCCTGTCCAGCCATGTTTTTTCTTTTTTGCAAAACAGAATTTCATTGATCTTAAAACTTAGGACTTATTATATTTTCTTATTACATAAGTAACCCACACAACTCCAACTTCAATGACAGGAGACAATAAACCGGACATGTAATGAACAAGAATAGACGTGGACGCAATTAAACAGATACCAACATACCTTAAATTTCTAAGGGTTTCTGTTATAATCACATAAAATTTGGAAATGGAAAGCATGAAGAGTGAATGTGTAGACTCACCCCCTCACACAAAGTGCCTGTGGCTGTGCTATTATGCATCCACATTTTGTGTGTTGGTTTGAATTTTGTTGAAAAAAATTCTAAATACTTGACATAGTTGATGGACAACTGTAAGCGAATCCTCTTTTCGACTTTGACTCTCCCACTCCAGTCGTTGGTTTTCTTTCTGTTACTTCAAAAGTAGCTGCTTCACCTTCAGCCACGCGAATTCTCGATATTCCTTTTTATTTCTCATCAAATGAATGGCATCTTCTTCTGGAAATCCGGTAAAAGCCATCAAACCGCGTTGCATGCTTTACGACCATAAATTTTGAGCTTATTGAGTTTTAAAAGTTTTTGATGTGATTAAGATTTAAGAGCAATCTATTGGTTGATGATTTTCTGATCCACTATTATTTTCCACTACTACTATTCTTGTATCATGAACTTCTGGGAGAAAATCCAATGACTCAGTGCTCGTCTTCCTGTCATGATCTATAAAGCCGCAGGACAAACTTGCTTATCTTGTTGAACCTTGTTTTCCCTCTTGCATTTAATTTACATTTTATACCATATCCTACAAAATCTCTAACACAAAAAGCCACTCCCAAAGACCTCTAATACCGCTTGGAGAGCTGAGAGTTAGCATCTATTATATTATATGAGAAAAAAAAGGGGAGGATATAGTATAGCATCTCTTAGCAATGAATGACACATCAAATCAATTTTGTGGGTGCATTTGCATCTAGGCCTATATATCTAGCTTCGCCCATGCATCAAATCTTTACAAAAGCTAGCTGCTATTTAGATCCAACTATTAGGTACGCTCAAAGCATCTCAAATTCGCTCGGAGCAATTTCTTTCTCGGTTACGGCCACTGGACTCCCATGGTGGCATAGCGAGACAAAACGGTCAACCGTGCCATGCAGGGTCTAACATGGTGACGCGAAAGTCAGTCATTGACAGCTCACCGAGCATGCCAAGAACGATGGGCCAGCTGAGTCAACATGTTGACGCACTGCCAATTTGTCAACGTTTCATGGCAGCCGATGCAAGCTGCCTTTATTAGGTGGTGGAGGGCAGAGAAGTGGCTATCGAGCTGGTGGCACAAGTGAGAGTGACCCTAACCCAAATTCAGCTGAAAACTTGACTGCTCTCGTGGTCTCGTGTCACGGTACCGCCGCAATCTCTGAACATACCAAGGCCTGCTCTGCCGTGCTAGTGGCGACTTCAAACCGTGTCCCATTTCATCGATGTACTAGACCGGGAGTCCGGGATGTTCGGAGTAATCAAAAGTAGCAACCAGGGGTCGGTTGACATTCTTACGCAGCCTTGTGCATGTTAGTTGATCTCCACACGGCTCACTCCAACGAGTGAGC